>JAKSZP010008679.1:0-30505 GCA_022478985.1 Massospora cicadina | reverse complement strand
TCCTTAAATACGCTATGTGTCTTATGGTATTTTTTAGCTGTTCAGAAGCTCACAAAGCTAAACAACAATATCTGACTCTCTTGATCTCTTCTAGGGTAATTTTCCTCTCTAATATGGAACTCTTCAGACACAGGTAATTATGACAAGCTCCCCTGAATGCTTGTCTACACTCTTAATATGAAGATTGAATTAAGATAAGAAGATATGAGATGAAAATATGAAGATATGAAAGAAGATGTTTTATTAAATGGCCAGGCGCCGGTATTATATACTACTCAGGAATCTCCTAGCCAAACTCATCTATTAGATGAGTTCATTCATATTATGCTAATCCTCTGCTGGTCATGGCAATAAATATGAAAAATCCCCAAGTCAATTTGGCCCATGAATTGACTAAAAATAACAATCATTTTAGCCCAATTGAAAGCAATTTTACTCTCATAATTGGGATGACTTTGGGTTTTAAACTCAACATCAAAATCTTCCCAATTAGAGCTACATCATAACTTGACATCTAACAATAAATGGAGAATAAAACATATATGATCATAAAAGATGATGCACCCCAATTTGGGATGTTGGCAGGCCTCTCAATAGCACTAAGTACGCCCATAATAGGGATGTCTATGTTTAAGTGCTTAATTATCAATTTCATTAATTAAACCCAACTTCTGCCTTAGTGCATTAAGATTAGTGCACTAATTTAGTAGGTGCAATTTAGTTAATGCCGTGGGACCACCTTGCTCCCAAGTGGACCCATAATTGGCCATATATTTTTATATTATAGCTATTATTAGCTACGATAACTGGGACAATTTAAAGATAATTGAGGTGGTTTTGAAAGGAATTTAGTTATGCAGAATAATTGGGAAATATCAAAGGATCCATCAATGAGATTAATATATTAGTATTGATGGTTTTTAAAGGGCTTTTTGAGTCAACCATCAAAGTCTAACAAAAGTCATTTTTTAAATTGCTTTCACCTAAACCAGATACAGTTTAAGCCCTATTGCATCTACTACAAACCCTAGGTACTCCAACTTTTCCTTTGAAGAAGTGGCTTTTATGGGGCTTGTCTTGCTGTCAGCCTCAGAAAGCCAACTGAAGACCTCTAGAAATGGTAAGATGCTCAGAGTGAATAGGTGTAAAGATATCGATAAAGTAAGGTAAATAAGGATTCACAACAACTTCAGGTCGCCAAGAATGGTGTCAATAGCCTGTTGAAACATAGCAAGGCGTTGACAGCCCTTGTAGTATATGAGTCAGTTGGAAAGCCCCTTAGATGTGATAATAGCGCCCTTCTCCTGTTCTGCTACAAGCAACTCAATTTTCCAGTAGCCCAATATCAAATCCATCGCCAAGAATAATGAGCTCCGCTTAACTGATCCAGAGAATCTTCAATCAGAGGCAAGGGATATGAGTCCATTTTAGTAATACTGCTGAGCTTTTGGTAGTCTATCACTACCTGGCTGGTACTGTTCTTCTTTTTGACAATTAGAACGGGTCAAGCCCATGGACTCTTTGACGTTTCAAGCATCCCTTGCTCCAGCAGTTTATCAGTTTACTTGGTTACTACTTCCTCAGCTGCCCAAGATCAGCGGATTGGCTGAGATCTGATGAGGGATGATCTCCCATGTCCAATTGGTGGACTACCCCTGAGTACACCCAAAATCATGATTGTCAACAGTAAAAATTTCAAATACTTTCAAATAAAGATATTTCCTGGTCTTTCTGTTCTTCTGTTAAACCAACTAAATTTTCATGTAGTACCACCATCAGTATGCTGGGATACGAATTGACCAGTAAGCAAAAACCATCCAATGTCCCAAACTCATGAACCTGAAGGACATCCTCAACAGGGATTAAGTGCAAATACGCCACTATTTGGTGTCAGCGGAATTTCAATGGTTCTTATTGTAGAAGCACTAGTAAAACCTTGATCTCCACATGTCCCAGTATTGTAATGCCTGGAGCCATGTGAGGATAAAGCTGTAATTGCTGATAAAGGCCAATAACTTCTCCATAGAGTCCTTCTGGAAATTCTACCTCCAATTTGGTGTTCACTGTTACTTGTTGACTGGAGGGGATGGCTATAAGACTGGCAGCTCTGAGAGGCAGCCCTTGATATTCATATATCTGTTAATGAAGGGCCCAGGTCTTGTTTTTTAGTAAATAGTAGCGAACAAGAGCTTACCATCCCCATATGCAATATTAATATTCCCCATATGCACAGGGTCCTTCGGCACTCCGCTGAAGATAAAGTAGTTTAGGAACCCACTGCCTTATATTTCAAACATATCTTTCATCATATTATTGACAGCACCAAAATGTCGCATAAAGCGGTATCAATTAACAGGTCATAATTTACATATAGCAATACTACTCGCTAGGGCTACAACAACAATTGACCCAAACTGTAAAGGTAGTGCACTGTACGCTTCCTCAGAGGTTGTGTTTTATGCGCCAGCGGTCCCAAACATCATGCAATGTTCTACATCCAGTTTTAGCCTCAACTTTACCACTAACATTTTTGGAAACTTGTTGACTGGGGCGCCCATATATAGTATAGCACGGACTCAATTTAGTGCTACAGAAATCTCACAGTATGTACTTTCATAATAAGAATAATTTTGACTGTTTTACACGCTTACATTTAAAGAATCTCTTATTTTCAAGGAAGCTCATAATCCCTTAACCAACTTTGGGGTATTCTTTGATAATAGGTTCTACCAAAAGGGCGACATTTATCCTTTCAGGGAAGGTGCATCTGAGGATGGGTTCAGATCGTCAGGAGAAACTTGGTCAAACATTTGACAGGTGTATGACTTTAATTGCTCCTGAGGTCCTTCTTCTGCCCGCGGCCTTGTCTTGTGACAATGTCAGAACATTTATTCCTCCGACAGGCTGTTGGTATAAAAATTCATCATCATACTGACTGGCTTCTACTAAATATACTATGGTATGTTTACGTGGGACGTTTGATGCAGGGATAGAGGAGTTAGAGTCTCATCTCTACTCCGCTCCCTCTTCTCCTTGGTAGTATTGATCCTGCTGTACATTGTGAACCTTACAGTTGGGGCAACTATGGAAAGATAACCAGAACAATTTCATTCAAAACAATTCACGCCATAGGGTCCGCGTCCTTGATTCTCATAAGATGGGCCAGGTTAATAGTTAGATTGTTGGTGATCGGTGTAACCAGGGCCAGGGAAATAGGTTGATAGCTGATGGGTGGCATAATTAGGCCTAGGCCTTAGTTGGGCTCCAGATGATTATCATAGGCAGGTCTGAATTAAAAGTTAAACTGCTGGGATTAACTCATCCAATGTTGAGGCACGTAGCTATAATAATTTCAGGGGTTACTAGGTGGAAGCTCAACAGGATGAGAGAATTCCCTTGAATAAGATGGTCTGGCAATGGCAACGGTATTTTTCTACTTGGTATTGGGTGGAGGAAAGGTGGCGGATAGCTGGCACAAAAACTGACATTTTTGAGCAGGGACACATCGTCCTCCAAAATGGGAGTCATGACGTTGTAAAGCTCAAGGTATGGCTTCACCATGGAGATCATTGCAATGCACACATCATATTTGGATAAAGTCCCCTCCAAGATTAACATGTGATCTTTCATCATAATTTGGTCAGAAAATGCAGTGAGGGTCTCATTACTTTTGAAGCCAATGGTCAAGAACTCAAACTACGCTGTGACATCTTTGCAGTACCTTCAAACAAACGCTGCACAGTATCCTTCACTCCTTGGTCTGTAATGGTACTGCTTGGAAGATAGTAGGTAACTTGGTCAGCCCTCCTAACATCAAAGGCGAATATCAGCAATTTAGCCTTGCGCCGATCAGAGGCTCCTTCCGCCACAAATTCAAATTGGTTGAAGAACCCATGGATATTTTAATTGTGGTCAAACGGAGGTAGCTTGTCAATACAGACATTCTCCTCCCGCTCATAACTGTGAGTCTTAGGAGTGTACTGAGGATTTGATCAAGACTCATACCTGGGATCTTGTCGAGAAGCTGGCTTAGAAAGGCCAGCGTCTCTAGGGGTAGCGTAGGGCTCTTTGTGGGCAGAAATGCCATCACATAGGGGTTTCGTTGGGTTGGAATATAATCATCCCCAGAGCTGCCATCATAAGTCAAGCATCTCACACTGCATGTGTGTTTGGAGAAAAGCTCCTCAGCTGGGTATCCAGTCTTGTATTTTTCATAAAGTATTTCTCCTGAGTGACTCCTTGTTCTTCAGCTTCCCAAGGGTGACAAGGCGGGTCTAAGATAGATATCAACTTTTGCTCTGTGAAGTGTAGTCGCTCAGTAGCATCATCCAGGTGATTGACAAGTTTGATCTGTTCTGTTAGTCAAGTATCCACAGCTGACTAACTGCACTCTCAAGTTGATTCTTTACGTCGTCACACTCCTGAAGAAGCTCCTTTTGGTTTTTGAGCACTGCATCCACAACAAGTTTTATTTCTGCAGTTTCTGCAAGCATAGTAATTTGGGATAATTTCCTTTCAATGCAAGCCTGATATGCCATTTCTGGTGATTGGTGAATTTTTTATTTATTTGTTGGTTGTTCAATGGGCTCCTGTAGTGAGCACCACTGTTATATTTTAGCCGAGATTGTCAAGATCCGCTGGAAGGGTTTTCACAGAGTTGTTTCCCACTGAGAAACAGATGGACAATATGTGAATCGCCAGTCCTTTAAACAACTTAAAGATTCTAATAAGAATGAAGCAATTAGCCACAAAAAATTCTTTACTTAATATTATATTTTTAGAGGTTCTTCATATTCCTCTCTCTTTCTTTCTATTCATAACCTATCCTATTTAATCATCTCATATTTCTTATATATAACTTTTTCTCTCTCGTTGCAATCACTTACGCAACCCATTTAATTCAAGTCTGAATCTAGTTTGATAATCTCACAGAGGAGATTAGTCTGCGCCCATATCAGGGAGCAGTTGGGCAAGTAAGTTAAGAGGAGCAGGTGGTAGGCCTGCGGCCTCAAACAATCAAAAACGCCCCAGAGAAACTGGTGGGATAGATAAAAAATTTTAAAAAACCGGCGGTCAGTATTTCCCTGGAAATCATCGCTTGGCAAGCATAATGCAACCATTACATCAACATGCTGCACTCCCAGCCACTTTCATCGGTGGAATACGGATTCTGCGTGTTTCTAGACATCCAACAAACAGCTTTATGGGAAAAATTTTGTGGGGATGTGCACACTTTTTTTCTGACTGCGGTGTACGTCGCACCTCACTCCATGTCACGCGGTTGGCTGGACCTAGGTTACAAAAACAAAGAGGCAGCAGATGAGGCTGCTGCGGTGCGTGTAGTGATTGACCTCCCAAAGGGCAACGGGTCATTAAAACTAAACGCACCAGATGGACAAAATCAAACCAAATCATCCTCACATTTGACTTTTTACCTACTATGGTAAAATGTGACATTTTGGAGCAATACCTAAAAGAAGGTCTCACCGTTTATGGTGAAATACAATCTTTTAAGATGCAACGCTTTACACTGATGCCACATCTGTGCACCGGCGAAGCCATCGCAGTCCTGACCCCAACCAAGGAGATTGCAAAGGACCCAACCCAGATCCCACACTCCACTTTTATTGATATTGCAGGGCATACCACCCACCCATTCCGGGTGACCATGGACAGCGCGCCCCCCATCTACACCCACTATGATGCGTTCAGCCATAAGGCACACGCATGCCACTCCAAGGAGGTTGTCACATTCCAAGAGCACCCCTCGGCGGCCATGGCCAGTGGAGAGGAGCACTATGAACCAATCGCAAGCACCAAAGAGGCTTTCCCTTGGGGAGCACAAGGCTGCTACCTAGTGGTAAAGCCTATCTCCCCACAAGAGCGGAAGAAGGCCAAGCAGGCCCACAGGGCCATGGCCAAGGAAGCGGCCAAAGCCACCACCACTATCCCACACTCCCAACGCCAGGATGGCATTGAAACCTTCACAGCGGAAGCAACTTGGGAATCCATCAACCAATTAGATTGGGAAGCCCATGCCAATTAGGCCATTCAATCTGAGGATCCGATGGGGGACTCAATCTCACCCAATTGTTGCACCCAAGCTCTGGTTGAAACCGACTTAGGCCAATCCTACCTGAAAAAAAAATTTTACCTGCTCAATGGTGCACCGAACTCATCCGCACCACAAAAAATTCGTCCAACGCTGGGGAAACAAAAAGTGAAGGCAAAAGCCAACGCGAACCTTTCTGCTAAAATCAACAGAACTACTGATAGCATTGCTGCAAACACCCGCGCTGCCATGAAGGCCTGTGGGGATCTGGAGGAGGCTAGTGGGCTTGAGTGCCCACCCCCTCGCACCTAAGGTGTAATGGGGGAAACCTTCACTTTAGGGATGTTGAATATCGGCGGACTCAAGACCTCACCATCCTGGGCTAGGAAACTGAGTACTTTACAACAAAATTTACCCGTGGATATCCTGGCCAAGAGGAGTCCCGCTGTCCACGAGGTTCCAAGGAAGATTGGAAAACAATGCTCCTCCCATCCCTATCCTTTTGGTCAGAGCACTGTGGGGGGTGCTAGTTCAGAGAAACAATTTCTTCAAATTTTTATCGTTAGAAACCTTTCTCAATGGCTGAGTCCACGTTGTCACTTTTTAGTAGGCCAACGTGGCGCATGCTATCATCAACATCTATGCCCCAACCTGTGCATGAGAGCGTCGTGAATTTTTCTCATTGGCCAAATCCCTCCCACTACCCCAAGACCCTTTTGTAGTTGGCGACATGAACTGCTGGCTAAACACACCAACAGACAGTTGGCCTTCCTCATCCCATGCCCCCCAGGGTCACATAGAACTTCGCGTTCTTAAAGCCACCTATGGGTTAATGGATGCGCTGCCACGGCAAGCCCCACTGCTTGAAAATATGATGTGCCCCCACGTCCACAATGGCCAATTAAGGTCCATGTCCCGCATAGACCTTATCCTTACGCCAGTAATATTCCAACCCCACATTTCCTACTTAAAAACAATAAAAATGGAATTCTCCGACCACCAACTGGTCTCAATAACCTACCACCTACCTGTCACAGTGGATAAGGCCCCACATTGGTGCAAACTCCACTCCCCCAAACTTGCGTCGCCAGGATTTTCCACTTGGGTGGAATCAGCAACTTTGGCAAAAGAGTTTGTTGCACCATTTTTTCGCAGACCCCATCTCCACTTGGGCAACCTTCAGAGAGGATACCATCCGCCACTCTCGCCACCTCTCCGCCAGATGCTCATGAGCCACATCAGCTGTCATTTCACGCGCTCTGCATAGTTGGCACACCTGGAGTCCAACATCCTGGCTACAGGATACAGCCCTGCATGGGGCTGGAAGTGGGCGGAGGCAGCCGCCCACCTCAACGCGCTCAAAAGGCAACACAAACATCAGGTTTGTGTTCAGTACAGGGCCAAACGCATTATATAGGGCAACAAGTGCACCGCACATATTTTTTAAAGAAAAATTTGCACCGCGCCAGAGCGTGGCCTGCACACAGGTGTGAAGATCGGATGATTCCATCGCGGATATACCAGCTGAAGTGGCAATCAAAACACAGAAGTATTACAAGTTATACCAATCTGATCCAATTCAGCTAGCCAAAGTGGTGGGATTTCTTGACCAAGCCCACATCCACACCATTTTCCGATACCCTGGAAATAATGAATTTGATTACTCTGAACAATTATGGACAGCCATCCGCGGTGCATCAAACCGGAAATGCCCAGAACCAGATGGCATTCCATATGAATTTCTATAAAAAGTACTTCAAATATATATCCCCACTACTGCTAGCCTCACTCAACTAAAGCCTGTTGGAAACGCGCCTCCTACCAGGAGGACATGAGACCTTTACCGTCACACTCTTCAAGAAAGGGAATAAGCTGGACTTAGTGAACTGGAGCCCCATTTCTTTAACTAACACAGACACTAAAATTTTAACGAAAATCATGGCTAACCGTTTAGGGACTGTAGCATCTGCCACCATCTCCCCAAAACAATTCGGTTTCATCCCCAGAAGGTCAATTTGGGATAACGTGCACTCTGTGGCTAATGCATGCCAGTCCACAGCCTCTGGGGCACTTATATTCTTGGACCAACAGAAGGCCTATAATAGAGTAAACTGGGAATACCTCAGGGCCTGCCTCCATCAATTCCGCCTACCCCCCGCTTCATCAACTGGGTGATGCTACTCACGGAATCTGCAACTATGGCAGTATGTGGCCCTGGCTTCCTAACGGAAGTAGTCTGCCCTCAAAGGGGCTTGTGACAAGGAGACCCCCTTAGCCCACTCTTATACAACTTCAGCCTTGACCCACTACTTCCAGGGAAATGCAGATACCCAACCCCACTGGGGTCCATATGCCAAGCAAGCCCCAGCCAATATGATGGCGTTTGCAGATGACTGTGTGGTTGGGGTGGTCTAATAATAAAGGTGGACGCACACTTGAAGCTCTCATCCAGGGAGTATTCCCGGGTAAGTAATGCTGCACTGAACGCTTCCAAAACCAAAATCATCCTCCTTGGTCGGTCTCAAAACTGCTGGGCCCCAGCAACCAGTGACCAGCCTGGCCCATCTGCTCACACATGTGCTCGCCCTCCCAGCTCACCCCATACCGCCCCACTGGTGACCCCTTCATGCCACGCCCTACTATAGGGCCAGTCCACCATCTGGGCGTGTGGGTGGAGGCAGGCGGATACGCATCAGCAGTAATGGAGAGTCATATTCTAGACAACGTGACGAAGAGCATCGCCTCCCTCAGAGCCCACCCTACTTCCCTTACTGACAGGGTCGTTTTGGCCAACTCTTTTCTCCTCTCCAAAGTCTGGTTTAGA
The DNA here is from genome assembly GCA_022478985.1 of Massospora cicadina. Classification (NCBI taxonomy): domain Eukaryota; kingdom Fungi; phylum Entomophthoromycota; class Entomophthoromycetes; order Entomophthorales; family Entomophthoraceae; genus Massospora; species Massospora cicadina. The sequence goes on along the minus strand of JAKSZP010008679.1, from coordinate 21,629 downwards.
GCCCACGCCATCCCCTTCCCCCTAAGCTTCTTCAAATCCTTGCATGCCCTGATGCAGGATGGCTATCATATCGCCCTCCACCAGTACGGCTAGAGGTCGTGTTTGCCCTCATCATCATGGTGGCATGGGCCTGCTTGACTCAGAGCCCATGCTGCCAAGGTCTTGGGTACCTGGATTGCGGCCGTCACCGCCCCTACGCTCCTCCCAACACTGGTCCCGCGCAGCCCACCCCCCTTCTCCCGCGCCTTGGGCCTCAACACCCCATCGAACCCTCACTCCCTGATGAAATACCTGGCTTCCACCCATCGGCCACAGGTCCTCACGGTACTAAAAACCCACTACAAACGAATCCTCCTCTCCATGCAGAGCGCTGAGTGGAGAATTTGTATTAGCAGACATATAACCCGAAGAGGCCGCCCCTCTCCTCAGTTCACACAAGAGGTACAGGGGCTACCCATCCATGATGCGTGATCCCCACCGGCCCCATGTCCTATCCAGGGTGGACTACATGATGGACATCCCTTACTCCATTGAGACCAAAAACACTATCTGGAAATACGCACACCATCCTCTGTTGCAGCCTCAAATCTGTTCCCATGTGTGGCGCTGCCTGAGGCGGGTGTACCATACAACTGAGAGCTCTAACGCTTTACACTCATCCTGCGTCGTGTGTGGCCAGTATGGAACGCTTTTCACCGCCTGGAGAAGTGTCCTACCTCCAAAGTGATAGGGCGCGAACGTCCAGCGTCTGCTTGGCCAGGTTCAAACGCATCCCTTCAGCCTGTCAAGAGATATGTTTGCTTTATCAATGGCCTCCCCTTCCACTCTCCCTCTGTGCTTTGGTAGTTGCAATCGCCATGTGGACTATACACACGATTGTTTTGGATGCCATTGCAGGCTCCAGCCCCACCCCTTCCCAGAAGCTGTCCACATATTCTGGTCTCATTTGGTGGACCACTTTCAAGATGGATGTTTGGATACCTCCCACCACATCGCCGACAGCTGGTCTACTCCTGGTTCCCAGTTGGTTCATCAGATCAGACCCCTTCTCCACACGTGTTCAATTGTGACTACGGCCCCTTCACACGTTCCCTCTCCCTCCCCTAAGTGGCGTTCCCGCTGGCAACAAGAGATAGCATCGCTTCTCTGGGGTGCCTTCCATGTTACTAAGTTTTGTCTCTTTTGGGTCAAATTTGAAGTGTCCGTCCCATGGTCGGTTTTCCCTGCAATAAATTCAAATATTTTTAAATTTATTGCGAGGAAGGCCGACCAGGGGACGGACACTTCCAAATGTCAACCTGAAAGAGACAAAACTTAGTAACTTGAAGGCACCCCAGAGAAGCGATGCTATCTCTTGTTGCCAGCGGGAACGCCACTTATGGGGAGGGGGAGGAGACGTGTGAATGGGCCGTAGCCACAATTGAACACGTGTGGAGAAGGGGTCTGATCTGATGAACCAACTGGGAACCAGGAGTAGACCAGCTGTCGGCGATGTGGTGGGAGGTATCCAAACATCCATGCTTGAAAGTGGTCCACCAAATGAGACCAGAATATGTGGACAGCTTCTGGGAAGGTGGGGTTGGAGCCTGCAATGGCATCCAAAACAATCGTGTGTATAGTCCACATGGATATTGCAACCACCAGGGCACTGAGGGAGGGTGGAAGGGGGGAGGCCATTGATAAAGCAAACATATCTCTTGACAGGCTGAAGGGATGTGTTTGATCCTGGCCAAGCAGACGTTGGACTTCGCGCCCTATCACTTTGGAGGTAGGACACTTCTCCAGGCGGTGAAACAGCGTTCCATACTGGCCACACACGACGCAGGATGAGTGTAAAGCGTTAGAGCTCTCAGCTGTATGGTACACCCGCCTCAGGCAGCGCCACACATGGGAACGGATTTGAGGCTGCAACAGAGGATGGTGTGCGTATTTCCAGATAGTTTTTTGGGTCTCAATGGAGTAAGGGATGTCCATCATGTCCAGGTAGTCCACCCTGGATAGGATATGGGGCCGTGTGGGGATCACGCCATCATGGATGGGTAGCCCCTGTACCTCTTGTGTGAACTGAGGAGAGGGGCGGCCTCTTCGGGCTATATGTCTGCTAATACAAATTCTCCACTCAGCGCTCCGCATGGAGAGGAGGATTCGTTTGTAGTGGGTTTTAGTACCGTGAGGACCTATGGCCGATGGGTGTGAAGCCAGGTATTTCATCAGGGAGTGAGGGTTCGATGGATTGTTGAGGCCCAAGGCGCGGGAGAAGTTGGAGTGGGCTGCGCGAGACCAGTGTTGGGAGGGGAGCGTAGGGCCAGTGACAGCCGCAATCCAGGTACCCAAGATCTTGGCCGCATGGGCTCTTAAGTCAAGCAGGCCCATGCCACCATGATGATGAGGGCCAAACATGACCTCTAACCGTACTTATTGAGGGCGACATGACCATAGCCATCCTGCATCAGGGCATGCAAGGATTTGAAGAAGCTTAGGGGGAAGGGGATGGCGTGGGCTCTAAACCAGACTTTGGAGAGGAGAAAAGAGTTGGCCAAAACGACCCTGTCAGTAAGGGAAGTAGGGTGGGCTCTGAGGGAGGCGATGCTCTTCGTCACGTTGTCTAGAATATGACTCTCCATTACTGCTGATGCGTATCCGCCTGCCTCCACCCACACGCCCAGATGGTGGACTGGCCCTATAGTAGGGCGTGGCACAAAGGGGAGCACCAGTGGGGCGGTGTGGGGTAATCTGGGAGGGTGAGCGCGTGTGCAAGCAGATGGGCCGGGCTGAATGCTGGTTGCTGGGGCCCAGCAGTTTTGAGACCGACCAAGGAGGATGATTTTGGTTTTGGAAGCGTTCAGTGCAGCATTACTTACCCGGGAATACTCCTGGATGAGAGCTTCAAGTGTGCGTGCATCTTTATTATTAGACACCCCACCCACACAGTCATCTGCAAACGCCATCATATTGGCTGGGGCTTGCCTGGCATATGGACCCCAGTGGGTTGGGCATTCGCATTTCGAAGTAGTGGGTCAAGGCTGAAGTTGTATAAGAGTGGGCTAAGGGGGTCTCCTTGTCACAAGCCCCTTTGAGGGCAGACTACTTCCGTTGGAAGCCAGGGCCACGTACTTAGTTGCAGATTCAGTGAGCAGCATCACCCAGTTGATGAAGCGGGGGGTAGGCGGAATTGATGGAAGCAGGCCCTGAGGTATTCCCAGTTTACTCTATTATAGGCCTTCTGTTGGTCCAAGAATATAAGTGCCCCAGAGGCTGTGGACTGGCATGCATTGGCCACAGAGTGCACGTTGTCCCATATCGACCTTCTGGGTATGAAACTGAATTGTTCTGGGGAGATGGTGGCAGATGCTACCTTCCCTAAACGGTTAGCCAGGCTTTTGGTTAAAATTTTTGTATCCGTGTTAGTTAAAGATATGGGGCGCCTGTTGGCTAAGTCTAGCTTGATCCCTTTCTTGAAGAGTGTGATGGTGAAGGCCTCATGTCCTCCTGGTAGGAGGCGCGTTTCCAACAGGCTTTGGTTTTGTGAGGCGAGCAGCAATGGGGATATATATTTGAAATACTTTTTGTAGAACTCATATGGAATGCATCTGAGCCTGGGCATCTTCGGTTTGGTGCACCGCGAATGGCTGTCCATAATTCGGTCAGAGTAATCAAATTCATTATTTCTGGGTATTGGAAAATGGTGGATGTGGGCTCGGTCAAGAAATTCCGCCACTTCAGCTGGCTGAATTGGATCAGATCAGTACAACTCAGAGTAATACTTTTGTGTTTTAGTTGCCACTTAAGCTGGCGTATCCACAATGAAATCATCCGATCTTTGCACCTGTGTGCAGGCCACGCTCTGGCGTGGTGCAAATTTTTTTAAAAAATATGCGGTGTACTTGTCACTTTTTGTGATGCGTTTGGCCCTGTACTGAACACAAACCTGATGTTTGTGTTGCCTTTTGAGCGCGTTGAGGTGGGCAGCTGCCTCTGCCCACTTCTGGCCCCATGCAGAGCTGTATCCTGTAGCTGGGATATTGGACTCCAGGTGTGCCAACTCTGCCAGAGCGCGCGAAATGACAGCCAATATGGCTCGTGAGTGTTTGGAGGAGAGGTGGCAAGAGTGGCGGATTGTATCATCTTTGAAAGTTGCCCATGTGGAAATGGGGTCCATGCAAAACGGTGTAACAAACTATTTCACCAAAGTTGCTGATTCCACCCAAGTGTAAAATCCTGGTGACGCAAGTTTGGGGGGGGCGGATTTTGCACCAATGTGGGGCCTTAGCAGCTGTGACAGGTAGGTGGTAGGTTATCAAGACCAGTTGATGTTTGGAGAATTCCATTTTTGTTGTTTTAAAGTGGGATATGTGGGGTTGCTTTTTTGCTGGCGTAAGGATAAGGTCGATGTGGGACATGGACCTTAATTGGCCATTGTGGAAGTGGGGGTGCATCATGTTTCTCGAGCAGTGGGGCTTGCTGCGGCAGCACATCCATTAGCGCAAGGGTGGCCTTTAGAATGCGAAGTTTAACGTGGCCCTAGGGGGTGTGGGAGGAGGAAGGCCACCTGTCTGTTGGAGTGTTTAGCCAGCAGTTCATGTCGCCAACTACAAAAGGGTCTGGGGGTAGCGGGAGGATTTGACTGATGAGAAAAATTCCTGATGCTCTCATGCACCGTTTGGGGCATAGATGTTGATGATAGCGTGTACCACGTCAGCCCATGAGAAGGTGACAATGAGGACTTGGCCATTGAGGAAGGTTACTGATAATAAAAATTTGAAAAATTATTTTTCCAAATTAGCACCCCACAGTGCTCTGATCAAAAAAATAAGGATGGGAGGAGCATTGTTTTCCAATCTTCCTCGGAACCTCACAGACAGTGGGACTCCTGGATGGCCAGTATATCCACGGGTAAATTTTGTTGTAAAAAACTTAGTTTCCTAGCCCAGGATGGGTAGGCCTTGAGTCTGGCGATATACAACGTCCCTAAAGTGAAGGTTTCCCCCATAACACCTTAGGTGCAAGTGGTGGGCACCTGGGCCCACTAGCCTCCTCTAGATCCCCACGGGCCTTCACAGCAGTGCAGGTGTTAGCAGCAACGCTATTGAGATTTTTGTTAATTTTGCGGAAAGAGTTACATTGGCTTTAGCCTTCGCTTTTTGTTTCCTCAACATCAGACAAATTTTTTGCGGTGCAGACAAGTTCAGTGCACTGTTGAGCGGGTCAAAAAAAATTTTCAGTTAGGATGGGCCCCAAGTCAGTTTCCTCCGGAGCTTGGGTGCAGCAATTGGGTGAGATTGAGTCCCCCATCGGATCCTCAGATTGAATGGCCCAATTGGCATGGGCTTCACAATCTGATTGGTTGATGGATTCCCAAGTTGCTTCCGCCATGAAGGTTTCAATGCCCTCCTGGCGTTGGGAGTGTGGGATAGTGGTGTTGGCTTTGGCCACTTCCTTGGCCATGGCCCTGTGGCCTGCTTGGCCTTCTTTCGCTCTTGTGGGGAGATAGGCTTTAACACTAGGTAGCAGCTTTTGCTCCCCACGGGAAAGCCTCTTTGGTGCTTGCGGTTAGTTCATAGTGCGCCTCTCCGCTGGCCATGGCCGCTGAGGGGTGCTCTTGGAATGTGACACCCTCCTTGGAGTGGCATGCGTGTGCCTTATGGCTGAATGCATCATAGTGGGTGCAGATGGGGGGCGCGCTGTCCATGGTCACCCGGAATGGGTGGGTGGTATGCCCTGCAATATCAATAAAAGTGGAGTGTGGGATCTGGGTTAGGTCCTTCAAAATCTCCTCGGTCAGGGTCAGAACTGCGATGGCTTTGCTAGTGCACAGGTGTGGCATCAGTGTAAAGCGTTGCACCTTAAAGATTGTTTTTAGCCATATATGGTGAGACCATCTTTCAGGTGTTGTTCCAAAATGTCACATTTTACTGTAGTAGGCAAAAAGTCAAACGTGAGGAAAATTTGGTTTGATTTTGTCCATCTGGTGCATTTGGTTTTGATGACCTGTTGCCCTTCAGGGAGGTCGACCACTACGTGCACCACAGCAGCCTCATCTGCTGCCTCTTTGTTTTTGAAACCTAGGTCCAGCCAACCGCATGACATGGAGTGAGGTGCGACATACACCGCGGTTGGGAAACAGGTGTGCACATCTTCACAAAATTTTTCCCATAAAGCCATTTGTTGGATGTCTGAAACATGCTGACTCTGTATTCCACCGATGAAAGTGGCTGGGAGTGTGGCGTGTTGATGTACTGGTTGCATTGTGCTTGCCATCTGAGGATTTACGGGGAAATAGTGACCGCCAGTTTTTAAAATTTTTGTCTATTCTGACAGTTTCTCTGGGGCGCTTTACACGTTTGAGGCTGCGGGCCTTCCACCTGCTCCTCTTACCTCACTTGCCCAACCGCTCCCTGACATGGGCGCAGACTAATCTCCTCTTTGATATTATCAAACTAGATTCAGATTTGAATTGAATAGGTTGCAAAAGTGATTGCAATGAGAAAGAAAAGTTTAAATTTAAATATTTTTTATATATAAGCGACTTTGGTCAATACCGCTCTTTTGGCTTAGACTAATTATTTCCACAATATTCTCTTTGGCTCCAGCATAGTGTACTATTCTTTTATTCACTATCACCTTGGTTTAAGGTGATCTACTTAATATTTGTCATACGTTGACATCGCATTATCTCCTTATTTGGAGTCAATTCTATAACTATCCTTTCTGACCCAATATCGCCTCATCCCAAGGCGCTCTAATAATCATAACAAGTAATCATGGTTGGCGGATTCTAGCAAATCCGCTGTAGCTACTTAGAGTTTATCATCCAGTCTTATTAGTATCTAAACAGCTGTAAACTAGTAAAAGATTCTGCTCTTCATAAACAAGAATTTGTACCTAATCTGCAGGCCTAACTATTCACTAAGTTTATTCCCACAATAATCCTGACCAATGGCTCTACTTGGCCTGTTTATAGTGGTTATCTTTAATCTCTCTCTCATCTGATTTCATCATACTAATAATACTGTGATTTGTATTACTATAGGAATTTTGGGTATCTGCACCAGCGAGCATCTACCCCAGACCAAAATTCATACACTTTTATACCAAAGATGGAAATAACTCTTACATTATGTTATAGGATTTTAGTTGAGGGATGTTCACTTAGCCTATGCACTGAGATTTTTGCAGGAAGAATTACTAACAATATGTAATTAAAACTTTATATATTTGTTGGTGCCAAAATATTGATGCTTAAGACCGTAAATATAAAGCTTATTAAAAGAATAAAGAGATGAGTGATTATTTTAAAATTATTTTTATTGTACTTGAGCAAAAAATAACTTTTTCTCTCGTTGCAAACACTTTTGCAACAAATTCAATTCAAGTCTAGTTAAAGTTTGATAATCTCATCAAGGAAATTAGTTGGCACCCAATGTCAGGGAGCAGTTGGGGGAGTAAAGTTAAAAGCACAGGTGTTGTCCCCATATTAACCTGATTTCATAAATGCCCCAGTGAGTCCAGCGGAATAGATAAAATTAGAAATAAAAAACCAGCGGTTACCATTTCCCCAGAAATTTTGGCTGGGCAAGCGCGTTGCAACCAGTTCATCAATATGCCACACTCCCAACCACTATCATCGGTGAAACATGAGGGTGCATGTTTTCCCTGATATTCAGCAAATGGCGCTTTGGTAGATGTTTTGTGGAGACTTATACACGCATTTCCTGAATGCAAATAATGTCTCACCCCACTCTATGCCAAATGGTTGGCTGGATCTTGTCTTCAAAAATAAGGAAGCGGCGGATGAAGCCATAAAAGTGCGTGTAGTAGTAGACCTCCCAGATGGTCAACAGGTAGTCAAAATGAAGCGCACCCGCTGGACTAAATAAAACCAAATTTTTGTGAATTTCTACTTCCTACCCACAACAGTCAAGCGCACCATGCTCAAGCACCACCTGAAGGCTGGTCTTGCCATATATGCCGAATTACAATCATTCAAAATGCAGCGCTTTACACTAATGCCTAACCTGTGCATAGGCAAAGCGATTGCAGTCCTAACCCCATCCGCGGGGATAGCAGAGGACTTGACCCAAATCCCTCATACTGCTTATGTCAAAATTGATGGGCAAAACACCCATCCATTCAGGGTCACTGTGGATACAGCCTCCCATCTACACGTTCTGTCGCACTTTTGGCCACAAAGGCCCATACCTGCCCCACCAAGGAGGGCATTCCTAAAAACGAAATTACTTGGATGCAATGTGCAGTGCAGAAGCCCACTATGAACTGGCTTTGAAACCGACGCAGACTTCCCATGGGGAGCGTAAGGCTGTTACATTTTAGTAAAACCAGTGTCCCCACAAGAGGGAAGAAGGCCAAGTAGGACCACAAGGAAGCGGCCAAGGAGGCGGCCAAGACTGCATCTGCAATCCCGCCAGCCCAGCTCCAGGAGGACATTGAGACTTTTGTGGCGGAAGCAGCTCATGAATCCCTAAACAAATCAGATTGGGATGCCAAGCTGAACACCCGATGGGTGATTCAGTTTTACCTGACAATGTGCCTAAGCATTGATTGGGACCTAGTCGCTCACCAACAATCCTGCCAAAATTTCACCTCCAAGCGATGGTGCACCACAAATGCACACACCGCAAAAAACTCATCCCACAGAAGGGAAAAAGTGAAGGCAAAAGCCAAAGTGAACCCCACTGCTAAAGCTAACCATTCTGACATATACACCATAACATCTAATAACTATGGTGCCAAGCAGTGCCATGATGAAAAAGAGAAGGCTGAAGGGCGCAGGTGCCCTTCCTCTTGCACCTAAGGTGCGATGGGGGGAGCCTTTACTTTAGGGACGTTGAACATTGCTAGACACAAGGCCTCTCTGTCTCAGGCTATGAAACTGAGTTTTTTACAAAATAATTTATCTGTGGACATCCAGGCCTTTCAGAAAACCCACTGTCCACGCGGTACTGAGGAATAATGGAAAACCATGCTCCTCCCTTCCTCTCCTTTTTGTCTGAGTACAGTGGGGTGCTAGCTCAAGTGAACAATAATTTTAAATTTATTTTATCAAATTCTTACCTAAATGGCCGCGTCCTTGCTTTCACCTTTTTGTGGGATGACGAAGTGCACGCTGTCATTAACATTTATGCCCCACCATGTGCACGTGAACGTTGGTAATTTTTCTCCACAGTCAATTCCCTTCCACTATCCCCCAACCTGTTTATTGTTATAGACATGAACTGCTGGATAAACCCATCCACAGACCGCTGGCCCTCATCGCCTACACCCCCACAGGGGCACATTGAACTTTGCATTCTCAAAGCCACTCTAGGGGTGATTAGTACTTTGCTGCGCCATGCTCCACTACTCACTAACATGTCGCTCCCCCACGCACACAATGGCCATTTAAGGTCCATGACCTGTATCGACCTTATCCTCACGCCGTTGAAATTTCAAACCCAAATTTTCCACATCACCATGACAAAAATTGATTTCTTCAACCACAGGATGGTATTGATTTCCTTCCATTTATCTAACCCAGCAGCCCAGGTGGTGAAATGGTGCAAACTTCGCCCATCTTAAATTTCATCATCAAGATTTTCCTTGTGGGTGGAATCCATGACCTTAGCTCTGGAGTTCATTGCACTGTTATGTGCAGATCCAATTTCCACCTGGTCAATCTTCAAGGCGAGCACAATACGCCAGGCTTGCCACCTCTCCTCCCGCCACTCACGGGCCACCTCAGCGGTCATTTTGCGCACACTGGTAGAGTTGGACCACCTGGAGTACAACGTCCCTGCTGCAGGTTATAGCCTGGCTTGTGGTCACAAATGAGTGGAAGTTTCCGACCGCCTCAATGCACTGGTGAGACAACATAAGCATTGGGTTTGTGTTCAGTATAAAGCTAAGCATATTACAGCGGGCGACATGTGCTCCACTTACTTTTTTCAAAAATTCTTCACACCATGCCAGAGTTTGGCCTGCACACAGGTGTGAAGGCCAGACCACTACATCGTGGATACGCCAGCCAAAGTGGCAATCAAGCTAAGACTATTACTCCAAAATTTATTATTTCAATCCAATTCCCCTGTCTGAAGTGGAAACTTTTCTCAAAAGCGCACACATCTGCACTATTTCCCAATTCCCAGAGTTGATGAATTTGATTAATTGGAATGAACTCTGGTCCGCCGTTCACGGTGCTTTGTATAGGAAATTCCCAGGTCCAGACGGCATCCCTTATGAGTAATATAAGAAGTATTTAAAATATTTATCCTCCTTGCTGCTTGCCTCTCTTAACCAATGCCTTCTGGAAACGCTCCTCCTGCCTGGAGGTCAAGAGGCCTTAACGATTACATTGTTAAAAAAGAGATAAGCTAGCCTTGGCCAACTGGCACCCCATTTCTCTCACTAACACAGACACAAATTTTTTTACTAAAATCATGGCTAACCGTCTAGGGGTTGCTGCCTCTGCTCTCATTTCCCCTGAATAATTCGGTTTCATACCCAAAAGGTCGATTTTGGATAATATACACACCGTAGCCAATGTCTGTCAATCCAAGGCTTCTGGAGCACTTGTATTTTTAGACCAGAAGTAGACCTATGATAGAGTCAATTGAGGCCACCTCAGAGCCTGCCTCTACAAGTTCCGCATCCCCCTTCGCTTCATTAGTTAAATGATGCTGCTAACAGAATCCGCCACAATGTCTGTGCGTGGCCCTGGCTTTCTCACAGATGTAGTCCGCCCTCAAAGGGGACTGCGCCAAGGGGACCCTCTTAGCCCACTTTTGTAAAACTTTAGCCTTGACCCACTTCTTTGAAATGTGAATACCCACCTTACTGGTGTACATGAGCTAGGCCAAGCACCAGTCAAGATGTTGGCATTTGCGGATGATTGTATGGTTTGGGTGTCTAACAATCATTATGCACGTGCACGTGAAAATACTATACAGGTTTACTCCAGGTTAAGTAACGAAGCAAATAACGCCTCCAAAACCGAAATTGTTCTCCTTAGTTAGTATAAAGCCCGCTGGGCCCCAGCGCCCTGTTTCCTCCATGCCTCATCAGCTTCCGCAGGAGATAGCTTGCCCTACCCACCACACCACCCCGCTTGTGCTCCCCTTTGTGCCAAGCCCCACAGTTGGACCCATCCGCCATTTGGGGGTGTGGAGGGAGGCAGGAGGGTGTGTGTGTGTGTGTGTGTGTGTGTGTGTGTTTTTTTTTTTTTTTTTTTTTTTCCGCGCCTCAACGGTGATGGAAAAACACATCCCAGACAACGTTATGAAATGCATAGCTTCCCTCAGAGTCCGTCAACCTCCCTTACAGGCAGGATAGTGCTAGCCAACTCTATGCTCCTCTCTAAAGTTTGGTTTGGAGCCCACGCCATCGCTTTTTCCCCATGTTTCTTCAAGTCACTATACGCCCTTCTTCAAGGATGGCTTTGATTAGGCCGCCCACCACTGGTGCACCTGGATGTCATGTTTGGCCCTCGCTATTGTAGTGGTATGGGTCTGCTTAACTTTGAGACCCATGCTGCCAAAATCCTTGCCACCTGGATCTCTGCCGTTACTAATCCTACAATCTCAGCCAAGCACTGGTCCCACACAGCCCGCTTTAACTTCTCCCACGCCCTGGGCCTCACCAATCCTTCCCATCCCTACTCTCTGTTAAAGTACCTTGCCTCACATCCTTCTGCAGCGGGCCCACGTGGGACGTCGCCCCAAATCAAAAGGATCCTCCTCTCCATGCGGAGCGTTGAGTGGAGAATCCACATCTGTGGGCACACCGCTCAGAGGGGGCGTCCCTCTCCATAGTTCACCCAGGAATTACAAGGACTTCCCATTCTAAATGGAGTGATACTCATGCGACCCCCTACCATGGCCATGGTGGACTACATAAACATGATGGTCATCCCCTACCCCCTTGATACCCAGAAAGTCATTTGGAAGTGTGCCCACCACCCTCTTCTGCTGCCGCATATTTGTTCCCATGTGTGGCGGTGCTTGGATGGGTATACCATTTTTCCAGACGCTATAACGCTTTGCACTCATCCTGTGTCATGTGTGGCCAGTATGGAAAGCTGGTTTACTGCCTGGAAAAGTGCTCTCCATCTAAAGTGATATGGCGTGAGGTGAAATGTATGTTTCGCCAGGATCAGGCACAGCCCTTTAGCCTGTCTAAGGACATGTTTTCTTTATCCATGGCTTCCCCTCTTCCACCCTCCCTCCATGCTTTGGTAGTCACAATCGCTATGTGGACTATACACACAATTGTCTTAGATGCTAATTCAGGCTCCACCCCCACCCTCCAAGAAGCTGTACGCCGGTTCCAGTCTCACTTAGTGGACCACTTTCAAGCGTAGATGTTTGGGTACCTCCCACAACATCGCCTCCAGTTGGTCTCATCCCAGTTCCTGGTTTGGTTCATAGTTTCAGACTCTTTCCTGCATACATGCTTAATAGTGGCGCCAGCCCCTGCACATGTTACTCCGGCTCATTCCCTTGGCGTTCCCGCTGGCAGCAGGAGATATCTTTTGCCTCTCTAGGGTGCCCTTCTATCACTGAAGTTTTGGTTTTTAGTGTTTTATCAGAAGTGTCTGTCCCCTGGTCGGCCTTCCCTGAATACATTTTAAAGTATATTTGAGCATAAAGTTCTCATATATGTTAGTTCTAACATATAACCCATATTTATAGAGAACTAAATTTATGATTAAATGGGGTTGTCATTATTATAAACTAGACCAACGCTCATTAGTTAGAAAATAGAATCATGACATGGTGAGACTCAGTAGATTGAAAAGAATTGGCTACTTTTCTGGTGCTTTTTCACTTTAATCACTCGCTCAAAGAACTTTAAGTCTAAAAATTACTCTCAAGGTTTTTTCCACCTGAGCCCACTTTTGAGCGATTTAAATTTACAAAAAATGATACTTAGACAAATACGCCATGACACCAACTTACTGATGTCAGTGGCCCCACCACCTGCTGCTCCCATATGGGGCAATGGCGAAACCCCAACCAGCATTTTCTGTTCTGGGGAAAACGCAAACTGGACTGGTTTGTAAAATCCCAACCAATCTTTTGGTAAGTTCATTCCACCCATGAATCTTGTTTTTCATCTCGCGTGATCCCAGGCAGTGCCCTGTTGCCCTCTCATCCTGCCATGCTCTTGCATGAATTTTAGCCTTTGGGTCAAATATGGGATTTGTTCCCATATGCAGACAAACCAATAATCAAATTAGCACAGGATGTGATGCAACGCGCCAGCTTTATCAATTTTTGCCCCTATAAGGGGTACATGACCTCAGTTTCACAAGTGAAGCTGATGCTACCACTTCAGCAACTGTGCCCCTGGTTTTCCAGGGCACCCCAATTCCCACAACGCGCACTTGGCTCCCCACTAACTCCAAAATGGTGTTTCAGTTCACTAGGTTGCCCACTCACCTTCCCCCGGCAGTGCTCCATTAGAAGCTGATGGCATGTTTGGCGGTCTATGGCGCTGACCACATCCTTTATTTTTTTGTCCCCCAATGGAGCCACACGCCTTGCTGTGCATCAGGCTTTTGCCACGATTAGCCCTAAATTTACATATTTAGCTGACCAGATTCCCCACGCTCCTAAGTTACTTCTGCCCTGACAACCAATTATGGGCCCAAGTCGAGGGTGAGTGGACCATCTGTACATCCTGCTTCAAGTTGGACCACTCAAAGCGGAGTTGCCCCTACCTCAGTGCCTCTGCCACCACTTCAGACTAAGCCACCAAGTCCTCATCTGCCAGTCACCCTGCAGCTCTCAGAATCAGAGCAATATTGCCCCCACCTATTCCAAAGCCTGATGCCATAGCTACATTTACAGCAGCTAATCAGACCCATCACAATTCCAAAGCCACCAATGCTCCCATCAATCAGGGTTTGGCTTGGACAACAATTCGCTCCTGAGCCCCAACACAATTGCCAGTCTCAGCCATCCCTATTGAGGAAAAATTGGACCTGTATGACTTGAAACCATAGTCCTCATTGAATGAAACTGATGAATCAGGCAATGAGAATAAAGTTTCCAAAGCTGACATTAGATAATTTATCCCTACATTATTCCCTATTAAGATCCCTCAGCGCTTTTATGTTTAAAACCTGAATGGCGATTTGTTATGCACCCAACACCATTTTTCTGCGGCATCTGCTTCCCAACCATATAAAGTTTTCTCCACAATATTATAGCCCAAACAGCAATGAAACTGTCTAAAGGTCTCCCCCTATTATTCTTTCCCAAACCTGCCCCCTAGAGCAAAAATACCATTCTCCAGCTGCATAAACATGCTTCAGATGCTGTTCAGAAAGTGGTTGTGGTTTCACAATCAAAATAAAAATAACATGAGCTAACAATGCTTTAGTTTTCCAACTTCCTGCCATCTGCATAAAAGTGGAAAAGTGCTTGTCCACTTACCTGAGCGCTATTTAGTACGATGATGATTTACAAACAACTGATCCTCTGCGATCTCACCCCCAATATTGCTGAAAGACCCACACCCTTACTCTCTGCCTTGGCCCGCGCTTTATATGATGTGGATACTATGGAAGAGCTCCCTGATCCCCCTTCCCCTTCCACCATTGTGGGATAAGCGGTTCACCGCTGTGCCACCTGGTTGGTTGGTTGTTTTTTCATTTGTGTTTCGCTACCCATTTAGGGCGATTAGTTCAGGTTTTCTGTTTTGATTAGTTTTGATGCTTCCGTTTAAGTGATGTCTTCCCCTGGTCAGTGTACCTCAATTAGATTTAAAATTTAAAAATTTACTCACAACCGCCTTTTTGCCTGTGCCACTATTAGCCTATTTTGACTCAATCAATGCCTGCTGCTACCATGTGAGGCAGAAGTGTGCCGCCTCCTGACATTTGTCTGCTGCTATTAAATGCACCTAGGCTGGCCCAGCTAGCCTCATAAACAAAACAGTTGCTATGTCCTACCTCAAGACTTAGCCCACCACCTTGCACTCTCCCAGGCGGTTCTCAGAAGCCCACTGGTGCTCTCTCAGAAAAACCTGCATTTCAGCATCAGGGTCGAGTTTTGAACCTCTTTTCTTATGTGAGTGCAGCAAATATCAAGATGGTCATGACAGTTTACAACCTTCTGTATTAGTAAATTTACACCCATTTAAGGGGTACTTTGATCTTAGTTTCTCTTGTGAAGCCTAAGCTGGCGGCATACAGCTGCCTTTAATTTATATCAAAATACCCCCATCCTAACCATCTGAACTTGCTTGCCAGATGAGGCCACAATTGTGGTACAGTTTTCCTGCTTGCCCTCCCATATCTCCCCAAAATGCCTCCACCATAAACTCATGGATGGCTTAGCTGCCTATGGTGCTGAAACCGTGCTGCAGTTCATGGTTCCCAATGGCATTGAAAATCTTACTAGACCTTGAAAATTTGTGATGATCCACACCTTCTTTCATGACACCCACCACTCAATACCCCCACACTGTGATCAGATTTTCCTCTGATCACCCCTTTCTGGGCACGTGTCAAAAGTGGTTGTGCCATATGTCCCTTGTGCTTGATCTCAATAA
Source organism: Massospora cicadina (assembly GCA_022478985.1). Lineage (NCBI taxonomy): Eukaryota > Fungi > Entomophthoromycota > Entomophthoromycetes > Entomophthorales > Entomophthoraceae > Massospora > Massospora cicadina. The sequence goes on along the minus strand of JAKSZP010008679.1, from coordinate 6,077 downwards.
TTTTACTCACAAGTGCCCAACGTTTCCCTCTGAATCTGAATTCCACAGCTCCTCTTTCTGGCTTCAGCACCAGTACAGGTTTAAATAATTTTTTAATGAGGATTAATTTTCTTTTCATCCTCATCAACCAAGGGCGCTGCTTCCACCGCTCTTCCCAGCCAAAGCTCGACCACCAGAACCATTCTGGAACAGATCACGTCTCGTATGCCAGTAATTGGCCATGGTCTATTGTGCACAGCCAATTAGCATCTGCCACCCAATCAATTACTATCTCCGGCCTAGCACTGGAAGTATGAAATACTTTTTTGACGCCCTCAAACGGATTGATAATGATTAATGTGCCTACAGAATTAGACCCAACTATTAAGTGGTCATAATTCTTCAAACAACCCCCTGATTAAATCCCTGCCACTGTTTTCATCCTCACAACAGATTCACATTATAAAAATTTTTCATCAAAAGGCTGTCAAAGCAGCCGCTGCCCTTAATAGCTCCCTCCTCTTTCAAGCCCCCATACAGTTATTGAACCAATTTTTTAAGGTATTACCATCCCTAACTTTCCTAGAGAGATTACCACAAGGAAGTAAAATTTGATATTGAAGAACTTGCATTTGAAGCAGGCTGTGTGTGCATCAACACAGCAAGATCATCACTTTTTGCACTCAACTATCCTCAAACCCACCAACAAACTTTGTCACCCACTTGTATGCAGAACTTGAAATCTTTGCCAAACACCAACTCGTCTGTTGCAAATTTTACATTTGCTAAATCAGGATTCTGGTAATGTGCAATGCCACACAGTATGATGTCTGATGGTCTTTTGACGTTTCGCCTTCACTAGTGTACCTTTCCACTACAAGTCTGCAGGGCAACCCACCAACCACACAGACCAACAACTTCACCTTGGCTAATTGACCCCTCTTGAGGAGCGCATTGGTGGTCCTCAGCACCCTTTCTGGGTGGCCTGACACCTTGCTACTTCTCCCTCATGGCCAATCTAGACCCCTCTTCAGAGTGTACTGGTGGTCCTCAGCCCCCTTCCCGGGTAGCCTGATCCCTTGCTATTTCTCCTTTGTGGCCAAACATCAACCTCCTGGGTGAAACCAGCATTTATCCCCCATTTCAGGTAACCCGACTCTTGGCTACCTTCAACCCTCATGGCTGATGGTCTTTAGTCCCTCACTGTTAGCGGCCAGTTAGCAAAGTTCCTGCAGGGCTTCCTTGTAGTTTTAAGGTATGGGAGTTCTTAGCGCCAACCACTCCAGTTTCATTAACCCAGCACCAACCTTATGGTAGTCTAGTTCACCGTTTACTATTTATGTACCTTGACTACTAAATCCATAAAGGATGGGCGCAAGAGAGATCTATATTATAAATGTATTTCAACTATTTATACTTAGGCTTTTCCATGGAAATCTGCTTTCTCTCCTGTCAACAATCATTGGCATTATTCTCTGGCATCTCATCAAATCATCAGCCTTCCACAGGCAATTGTTCCCTCATAATTTGTCACAATTGAACACTGAATATTAAGTCAATCCATCCTCAGCATCAGTCATTGGTATAATCATATATAGAATTCTACTGTAATTTTATTTGAATATCCTTGGCTCTTAGTTGCTGTTAATTCTGAATATAAGGCAGTATAATGGTCATTGCTTGCTCTACTTTAAGAAATCTTGGCATTTAATTTCAATATGAATATCCTCAGCATATGTCTCCAGCTAATCCCAAATAGTAGTTGATTAGTCATACTTGGCATCAGTTGCCAGTGATACTGAATACCTTGACGTCAAGCTATCAATCTGTCATAATTAATTCATAATAGATATGTCAACTTCCTCAGCTCCAGTCACTGGCGTCAAATTACTAATAATTTATATAAATACAATCATCCTTATAGTATATTTTTGGTAATTAAAAACACTAATTCACTATCAGGGACAATCCCTGATACTTTCCTAATTTGGTGGAATCATTGAAGTAGCTCAACTTAACCCAATGGGGGCACAAACCAGTAATTTATCATTAATTATATAATGAAACAATAAGATTCATCGGTCCACTGGCCCTGACCAATTGTGAACTACTTTTGGAATTTATAGGAGAAATCCATTTGGTTAGTTTTCTGACATTTTCTATACATTAACAAGATGGTATTCCTGCAGCGCGACTCCTACCTTTTTGGCAGTTCAGAACTCATTGACATGATACTGTGAGGTCCTTAGCACTTCCTCCCACCTCTAAAAGGTGTCTGAAAATAGTGGTCAGGACAATATTCTACTATTCGGCATCTTCTCATAGAAACAAACCAGTGGATTCTGCTACCTCCTAAAGATACCTCCAACTACTCAAACAGCCAACTGATGGAGCCCCCTGTAGTGAGCACCAATGTCACAATTTTACATTTGCGACACTAGGCTCTGAGAGTGTGCCAGAACAACAGTATGAAGACTGCTGGCCCTTTATGTTTCGCCTTCCTTGTTATACCTATCCACTACAAATCTGCAGGGCAGCCCACCAACCCAGCAGACCAAAAACTTCACCTTTGTTAATTGACGCCTCTTAGGAGTGCACTGGTGGTCCTCAGCCGCCTTCCCAGGTGGCCCAACTCCTTGCTACTTCTCCCTTATGTCCAATCATAACCCTATTGGGTGGCACCAGCAAGTCCATCCCCAATCACAGGTGGCCAGCTCCTGGCTACCTTCAACTCTCATGGCTGATGGCCTTCTGTCCCTCATTGTTGGTGACCAGTAGCTAAGCTCCCATGGGGCAAGTAGTTTTGTTGAGTTATGCGAGTTGGTATCATCAACCACTTCAGGTGCATTGGCCTAGCACCTACCTTTGGGATATTCAGTTCAACCTTTACCAAAATAGAGGCCTAACTACTAATAACTGATAAAAGATGGGTGCAAGAGAGATCTTTATTAAGAGGGAATTTTAGCTATTTATACTTAGACACTTTTCTGGAAATTACTGCCCACCTATCAACATCCATTGACATCTAATTGCTGGATACCTACTCAATTATCAGTCTTCCACTGGCAATCGTTCCATCTTGATTGACCTACTCAAACACCAAATATTAGGTCAATTTATCCGTGGCATCAGACGCCAGTTCAATCATACAATAATATATTATAAGCTTAACTGAATATCCTCAGACTTTAGTCACCAGTAATTTAGAACTCTAGGCAGTGGAATAATCATTGCTCACTCTACTATTGGAACCCTCACCACTTAAACCAGTAATATGATTGTTCCATAATAAGTTTCTGGACAAACCCTAAATAGTACATGATTGGATAATTCTTGGAATCAGTCACCAGTGATCCCAAAAACCTCGATTTTTAATTGGCATTCCACCAATAATCCTTCATCAACCAAACATATGATTACTCTTGTGTAAACATCTGGTAAATCCTACTAATTAAAAGCTTAAATTTTTTTGATTATCCTCAGCTCCTAATCACCAGTAATCAAGGCATTAATTCAATATTGGGGACATTCCTAAATATTTCCTTATCTGAAAGAATCATTTAAAAGGTTCAACTAAACCCAATGGGGAGCATAAATTTAGCAAGTAAACTAAAATATCATCAAAACGTGGTAATTAGTCATTCCACTAGCTCTGACTAATGTCAAACCTAATTCCAATTATTATAAGAATTATCTGGTTAATCTTTTGATATCAGACAATACGTCAAGAAGATGCACACTGCTGGCTCTCTGCCAAAGAGAATCCTCACCTCTTTCTCCTTCTTCCCCACACCACTGACGCTCCACCCCATTTTTGTCTGCTTTTGCCCACCACCTGAAAAAATTGGCGCTAGATAAAAATCCCCCAATTCCTATTCCCCTTCTAATAAAGATGCTTTGGCCAACTTTGTGAAACTATATCAGTGAATTTTATCTTATCATTCCTTTTCTTGGCACACAGAAAATATAGATGCGTGGAGGACTTTCCTCTTAGGTTGGGCACCAGTACTAAAAAATGGCTATCATTCTAGTTGGTAGCTTTTCAATTAATCCAAAGTTAGGTCCTGGGTTGTTAAAATTGGCATGAAGTTTTAGCTAAAGATGTTCATTTAGAATTACTTGGTCAAATTATTAGATTTATACCTTTGCTGTAGAAATCTTGAATCATTTCAAAGGTGCCTGGCTTTGATGTTGAGTGGCTGAAATAGTATTAGTATCGATAATATAGAATAAAGATAATTTTGATTATTTTTAGAGGTTTTGATGGTATAGCCCTGAGGTAAAATTGACAGGTGTTTCTTATGAGATAGCCATATCCTCAATAAACGTTCTTATTAAGGCGCATATCTAAATATATGTCATAACCCCTTTCAATGATGTTGGTAGATAAGTAGTGATATAAGCTTCAACTGTGTACTTAGCTGATGATCCCTGAGTATAAGACTTAATCATATATCAATCAAAGAGCTTGTAGGTGATGTTATAGGGGCATTACAGATAGGGTACAGCTATCTACCACTTAGGTCAATATAATTAAAATAGTATTTTATTATAAAAAGTATTTAAAAGTGAGTAAAGATTGCCTAACTACATATGATGACTGTATAACATATTTAACAACCTTTTTCCCATTACTATCAATTTTAGTAACACGATTTTAAGAAATTTATCTGATTTTGACAATCAACCAGGATATATGAGCAAATTTGTCCGCAACAACACCAGTGGAGTGAAAGTGGCCAGCGCAAAAGGCCTGAAGCCCTCCCAGCTTGCCGGAGAAAAATTCCCCAGCGGAATGTTGACACAACCTCCCACTAAAAAGAGTGAGCACAGCGCCGCACCCAGAGTTTTGCAATTTCTGCCAAAAATGGGAGCATATACCAAAATGAAACACTCCCAAACCCTGTCCTCCCTTGAGCATAACCTTAGAATTATGGTCAGCGATACTTCCCTCAAATCATGGGAAAAAGTGGGGGAGGCCTTCTCCATGACTTTCCTGAACACCGTCTTGATAAATTATAAAGATTTACATAGAGGATGGGTGGATGTCGGGTTCATGTCCATGGAGAAAGCAGCGGAAGCAGCAAAAGTCATATTCTCCATAAAAATTAACAATGAAGACCGCACCATCCGCACGGTGCACGCATGACAGAACAAGGCAAATGACCTATTCATCATATTTGACTGACTCCCAAGCACCGTGCACCATAATATCCTCTAGTACAAGCTCCGCGGGGGCCTCAAAGGTTATGGCGTAATCAAACAGTTTGAATTTTGAATACCCCTCCTGCCCCACCTGTGTACAGGGAAGGCAATAGCCATTATAGAACCCAATCAGGACGTGGTAGAGGATATCACCCTCATTCCATGCATGGCGGCCATCAACCTCCCCAATGGCAGCGTATCTTGCCCCTTCCATATCACACTGAAACACACACCACCTATCTGCAACTTCTTCTCAGCTATAGGCCACAAAGACCACGCGTGCCCCATCAAGTGCAGGATTGAAGCACCGGAAATTTGTGAGGACAATATGGACGAAACAAGCCCAACTTTTGGCAAAATTAAGGACTCCACATTCGCCTTTTATTGGGGTGAAAAAGCTGACATCACTTTGGTTGAGCCCATTTCATGCAAGGACCATTGTTTCACACAGACTGCCCACAAGCAGGCTGCAAGTTCCGCCAAGACCCAAGCTCACACCACGATTTCCACAGAACAGATTCAGGCAGATGCCATGGCAGCGCAGCGGAATAAATTAATCAGATCCCCTGCATATAACCCAACAAAACCAAAACGATTTTTTTGGACACGACCAATCAAACACCTCCAACCACGCTGGAGCAAATCCAACATGCAACACTGTGGATCCTCCCAGCCAATCACATTTGATCAACAATGATATGATTCATGCGCACAATATGGAAGACCATTTCAGCCAATCACAATGTGACAACACTCATGCACAAAGCCCAATCACCCCAACACCTAGTTTCTGCCCATCAAACACACAGGCAAGCGGCGGAAAATTTTTTGCTGAGGGGGCACAAGCCAACCCACACCAGGCCCAAAAGCCACGGAGTAATATGAGCCAGAAG
>JAKSZP010008678.1:0-30590 GCA_022478985.1 Massospora cicadina | reverse complement strand
GGTTGATGGATTTCTGAGTTGCTTCTGCTATGAAGGTTTTGATGTCCTCCTGGCGTTGGGAGTGTGGGATAACGGTGGTGAATTTGGCCGCTTCCTTGGCCGCGGCCCTGCAGGCCTGCTTGGCCTTCTTCCGCTCTTGTGGGGAAATAAGTTTTACCAGTAGGTAGCAACCTTGTGCTCCCCACAGGAAGCCTTTTTGGTGCTTATGGTTGGTTCATAGTGCGCCTCTCCGCTGGCCATAGCTGCCAAGGGGTGCTCTTGGAATGTGACACCCTCCTTGGTGGGGCATGCATGTGCCTTATGGCCAAACGCATCACAGTGGGTGCATATGGGGGGCGCGCTGTCCACGGTTACCTGGAAAGGGTGGGTGGTATGCCCTTCAATTTCGATATATATGGAGTGCAGGATCTGTGTTAGGTCCTTTGCAATCTCCTTGGTTGGGGTCAGAACTGCAATGGCTTTGCCGGTGCACAGGTGTGGCATCAGCATAAAGCGTTGCATCTCAAAAGATTGTATTTTGCCATAAACGGTGAGACCATCTTTCAGGTGCTGCTCCAAAATGGCACGTTTTACCGTAGTAGGCAAAAAGTCAAACGTGAGGAAAATTTGGTTGGATTTTGTCCATCTGGTGCATTTGGTTTTTATGACCCGTTGCCCTTTGGGGAGGTCAATCACTATGTGCACCGCAGAAGCCTCATCTGCTGCCTCCTTGTTTTCAAAACCTAGGTCCAGCCAACTGTGTGACATGGAGTGAGGTGCGACGTAAACCACAGTCAGGAAAAAGTGTGCTTTTCCCACAAAATTTTTCCCATAAAGCTGTTTGTTGGATGTCCAGAAACACGCGGACTCCATATTCCACCAATGAGACTGGCTGGGAGTGCGGCATGTTGATGTACTGGTTACATCATGCTTGCCAAGTGAGGATTTCTGGGGAAACAGTGACCGCCAGTTCTTTAAAAAAAATTTCTATTCTGCCAGTTTCTCCAGGGCACTTTTGAACGTTTGAGGCCGCGGGCCTACCACTTGCTCCTCTTACCTTACTTGCCCAACTGCTCCCTGACATGGGCTCAGACTAATCTCCTCTGTGAGATTATCAAACTAGATTCAGACTTGAATTGAATAGGTTGCAAAAGTGATTGCAATGAGAGAGAAAAGTTTGGGAACATCTACTCTTGTAATTAGGAGGATTTTAGGTGTAATATTAGCACCTTAGAGGTGTATATTCAATTTTCAACCAGCCTGATTATATTTTGTCATACAGCTGATAAAATACAATAAAATTGGGAAAAATATGAAATTTGATTAATGATGCATACCTAATTGGAATGTCAGAAGTCCTCTCAATAATACTAGGTGCTCCCTAATTAGGCCATCCATGTGCAAGTACTATCACGTCAATTACAAAGATTGGCATACATAAATTCTAATATTGATTAATTGTAATTGCATTAAATTAAAGTGTAATTAAGATTATGCCATGAACCTAATTAATTCAACCAAGCGGGTCAAAATCGCCCATTATAATATTATATTATATCTATCATTAGCTATGATGATTATGTTTAGATATAATCAAGACAGTTTCAAGGGGAATCTGATTTAACAGATTATGCAGATAAATTGGAAAAGATCAAGGGATCCAGCAATGGGAGTAATCCATCAGCATTGATGGTCTTTTAAAGGGTTTATTTTTGAGTTAACCATCAAAATCTGACACAACCATTCCAAGTGAAAATATTGGTGTAAGTTGGTAGTGGCTGTCAAGCTTTGCTCTAATATGAGTGAAGTATCACATTGTGTGCCCTCTTTATTCATATATTTAATTATGTAATTATTTTTATAATATTGGTGTATATTTATTTATATGTGGTGCGCCACAAAACCTAGTTTATAAGGTTTGAAGAATCTTTACGTTCAGATTGAATCTAACTGAGCAATCTAATGACTATATATCAATGATTGTTTCCCTAGTGATTCACCAACATTTAGCTTAAAATGATCAATTTATTATATTTTATTTTTTTCACTGGTACCTTATATAGAACGAATGTTTTCCTATTAATCATCACCTTTATTAATAAATAATCTCTTTGTTTGCTAGCATTTGCAAAAACCAGGTTAAGGATATGACTATTAGAATCAACCCACTGGGCACTTTAAAGATCCTGGACCCCATGGATCAGTTTAATGATACTTTTCTAACTGGCCCAACAGTGGGCTTGCTGTTTGCGTGGGCTCAGCAATTGCTTTAATCATTTTGTGAAGTAATTAACTCATACAAGGTATTTTAAATCCTCCTGATGATTCAGGGAGTAAACCTAAAACATATAAATTGTTGGCATTGAATGGCTGCTGAGGGGTCATTTTCTGATAAATGTATGTCACCTTATGCAGCAATTGTTTCTGACAAGTTATGCATGCATCTAAACTTCCACTGCAGATTCTAGAAATCCTTACTAGTAGTAGCAATATTTGATCCATTTGTAAGCTTTTCTGGCTCCTCCATGTCCCAAGGTATTGTGGGCTCCACTATAACTGGTGCCTGTTCAGAAGGTCTTTATCTTGGAGCTTGCTGATAATAATAAGACTGTGCTGCCACTCAAGATGAGTTACCAAGAAAAATTACATATTACCTCTGGTACATCCATCCACATATTTTTATTGGTCTTGTTTAGTGACAATAATATTACCTGCCAGTGAAATTGTAAGGTTGGCCCACATAGCTGAAAAAAAATTATTTTTTGAATTAAGTAATTTATTTAAAATAGGAAAATCCAAGAATTTCATTTTAACAAAACTAAGGGAAGAAAAATAATAAAAATGGAGTTTCAGCAGTACCTGTTGGGACTTCCGCCTTATAAGCTCACTATAGGGGAGAATAGAAAAATGGCATTATTTCCTGGGAAATATCTTTGCAATAATAAAATGGTGGATTAACACCAATTTACTACCATAATTGATTCAGATTTGGCTTGGACAGTCGGACCAGCATCAATTTTTTTAAAAAATTACTTCACACTTCTGCCTTAAAAGCTGGCAACAAGTTGTGCAACAGCTGACAGGATGTTCCCAAGGCTATGGCAGGTAGAGGCGGTCCCATGTCAAAAGCAAATGGGTTTGGCTCGTTCAAACATATTGGGGTGAACTAGTCTTCGCTGGTGATAGAAGGAAGGTCAGCGGCCAATTTGAAATCCAAGAGTGATTTGACCAGCTTAATTTTGGTGGGTATCGACTTACCACTATTACTGAGACCCAAACCAGGGGGAAGCCTTCTGACAAGGTGGGAAGCTGCAATCTTCATGTTAGCGATGGCCTTTAGCCACTACTAACCCTTGACACCCTTTGAGCTTTACCAGTTCCTTGGTGGTAAAAAGAGGGGAAATGGAGAAAATTTTCAGGGGAAATGCTGTCATCCACCTCTCATCAACAACATGAGCTAAATCACCCTGGTTGGTGAGGGGGTGAGCAGCCTTTCTGACCCCCTTATTGGGTTTTAATGGTAATTCTTCAATGTTGATATGCAAGGGGTGCTCACCAGGACCTATACTTGTAGATAAGGTAATCAAACTGCTCCAACTTTCTTTTATAATAATACATTGAGAACTTTGATGTTTTGCATATGTAAACATTTTTTAAGCTGGTTTACTTTATCCTCCCAAAAGTCTGGCTTCATGAGTAGGTTGTATAACTGTTCAGCTTCGCTGTTGTCAAGATGAAGCAGGGGAACTCAGGCCAATCCAACCACGTTCATATGTCATGTCCCTTCCCAGTGAACTATATGTATGTCATAATTCTGTAATTTGAGAACCCATCCAGCTAGCCTTCTAGTAGAATCTTTCATGTTCTGTAGCCACTCCAAAGAAGAGTATCCATAACTAATGTATAGTTTGTACCATAAAGGAAGGGTCAGAATTGTTTACCATAAATAGAACCACTAGGCTAACCTTTGTTCTAGATACTAAAGTTTTGCTCAGCTTTCAATGGCGTCATGCTGTAATAAGATACTAGGTGGTCGATGCCTTCATCATTCAACTTTAATAATAGACCTACTTATAGATCAGCTTTATCTGTGAAAAGGATGAATAGCTTCCCATAATCTGGATGTCAAAAAACTCATTTTAATATTTTTTATGGTCTCTAACGCTATTTTCTGTTCTACTCCCCATACAAAAGGTGTATCTTTTGCAAGTAAGTGAATGAGGAGCTCAGTGATGTAAGCAAGGTTGAGGATAAACCTATGATAGTACACCATTGTTCCTAAGAATACATGTATAGCTCTAAAGCTCTTTGGTTCTGATTTTCAAAAATGCTTCAAATATATTGTATAAGGGTGAATTACTTCCTGCAATATGGTATTCTCTAAAAATTCAATTACTGATAGAAGATACACTTAATAGATTTGATTATTATGTTATATCAAAATAATTGGAAAACTGACTTGAGATAATTTAGACAATTGGTAAGGTTTTAAAATAAAAATAAAAATATTTGAGGTGGGTTGACCTTGGGACAAATATACCACACCAAGAATTTTTCTAGCCAGCACAGGTTTTGAACTCAAAACCTGCACTATGGGTGGAAGCAGTTTTACCTGCTCGGCTAACCACCCTTACAATTGGTAAGGTTTTAGAAAATACCATTATAATATCTAAGTAAATAATCATACAGCTCAGTTTGAGTTTTTTCATGAGATGGTCCATCTTCTTTTGAAACAAGCTGGCACATTACATAATCACTGGGGGTGTGTAAGCCAAAATAATCTTCCATGCATATCAAGGGGCACTTTTCTTTGATTACTTGGGATAAATCCATCTTTCAGTAACTACTGGCAAGGTCGATTGCAGATGTGGAATTTGGACTGGAAAGTGGGGCTAGAAAATTATCTGTTCATAGAATTAAATAGCTTAATAAGAGAGTATCTGTAACCCTCTCATTCATTTAGAGATGGCGGGGAATGCCCCACCACATCACCAGGGAACAACCTTCTAATAAAATAGGGAAGAAGGCACCGCTAAGGGTGCCAGTACCATAAGACCCAAGGTGAGAGTATATGTAATTTTTATAAATAACAAGATACACTAAAAATGCGAGGACTTGGTTAGACCCCAAGGAGGAGTCCCTTACCAAGAGCATATCAGAATTTTGGTTCTAAGTGCCTCTATCTGAAGGGACCAAGCTTTTTCAAGGGGGAAAGAGAATGTGTGGATAATTTAGACAAAATAAAGTACCCTAGATTATTCAAGGCCTCCTCAAGGAGGTCCACAAAAAGGTCAAACCAAGGGACCAACTGATAAATAAATAGGATTTTATAAAAAAGTTGACAAATGAAGAAGGTTGGTATCATTAAAAAATCACTATTAAATAATTGGGGGTCATTTTCCATTGGTGAGGCACTGCACATAACCTGACCAATAAATGAAATTTTCCATCCATTGTCATACTTTAACCTGAGTAAGCTCACACTCAGGTGATTGACTGAAGTTAAATTCTACAAGCTTTGACAATATTATAAACCAAAGGTGACTAAAAACCCATTCTCTAAATAAATGTAGTGACCCATCATAAACTTCAATATAGCTGGTGCATTTTAATGCTGTGAATGTAACTCTTATTTGTATCACACGCACTTTCAGAACCAACTTATGCACATCTTGCCCTACTTAGCGGTGGTTTAAGGGTATGCTTCAGGTCAGGCATGCTCATCAACTTGGTCTCTTTGGCCTCATCACGCTCAGCCTTATTTTGACTATCCGCCCACAATGATGTCATTTAACCATGACATAGTTATCTTTCTTTATAAGGATGTTTAACTCATGTGATGCATCATTATTCTATGACTACCATTTACCCTTTTTATTGTATAAGTGGGGACGACCATGGTCTCTGTAAGGGCACAAGTAAGCAGCCATCCACTTTTTGTTTTAGCTTGGTACTCATGTATTGCTCCACCTTTGACTTCTTATATGTCTTTAATTATATAGGATTTGAGTATCCTAAATCAACGCTATGTATACAATTTATCATATGATTATAATTGACATCTGGCGTGGAAAGAATCTCTATTATCTTCAAGTAGCTGATGTACAATCTCAAGTTCTTCCTGATTTATTTATTGGATAATCTGACGTGAGGTAAAGTACAAAAAAGTTATTTTTGTCTAGACCTAGATCAAATTGAGTACTAATAAAATAGATTTTTTCAACCTCTTCATTTAAAATGGTTTTCCTTTTTCCATTTTCTTTGTGTTTCTTGACTAAGTTTTTGCTATTTGTTATGTTAACAAACAGTAACTCAATAGGCTGCTGATAAGCTGTATCAGGTACACCTGGTAACACTCTTAGTTTAAAATTTCTGACTATGTCAACATAAAGGATGTGTAATAATCAGTTTTGAGATATCTCAGGGTTATGTAAGTTGAAACCGCTTTTTGTTCACTGGTTTATTTTCACATCTTTTGAATCTGTTGGTTTTTTATAAGTCCACATTATCCAACTGTAAAAGATTTCTGTTAATTCTCTATCCTTTCCTACTTTGGTTGGCTTACTAATAAGCAACCCTAATGGTTGTTGGAGCTAATGTTATTTGATCATATAGTTTAGAGATGTTTTCCCATGAGACATCAACTTAGCTTTTTTGGTATTTAATTCCAATTTAATGATAATTAGTGGCTTGTCTAATATGATCATCATCTTTGATAATAAGTGAAATTCTTTGCTAGTTTTATAATCAACAATTAGGTTCCTTTTCAAGGTTGATTGGTGATTTTTGCTAATTTGATAAGGGTGGTGTCATAAAATCGCTTTTCCGGTGACAGTGGGCTCCATTAGTGTGCCAGGCCAAACAGTATGATGACTGCTTGGACCTTACTGTTTCACATTCATAGGCGTACCAACCCCTACAAGTCCACGTCCAACCCACCAACCCAGAAGACCAACAACTTTACATTAGCACATTGGCCTCTCTTGGGAGTGCACCGGTGGTCCTCATCCCCCTTCCTAGGTGGCCTGACCCCTTGCTCCTTGCCACTAATGACCAATCGCCAGCCCTTCTCAGGTGTTTTCTGGCAAGTCCATCTACCATCCTGGGCAACTATGACACTCCCATGCTGCACCATTCTCATGGCTAATGGCCATCAGCCCCTCGTCATTGGTGGCCAGTTGGCCAGATTCCCATTGGGGGTTTCTTGTAGGGCTGAGGTATAGGAGCTGGCAGCATCAGACACTCCAGGCGCGTCACCCCACGCCTGCATTGGGGATCTCCAGCCCCATCTTCCCTTAATCTAGCAGATAAACTACTAACAACTGATAAAAGATGAGCAAGAGAAATTTTTATTTAAGAGGGAATGATGACTATTTATATCCTTGGCTACTACATCTATACAAAATACCGTCAGCCATACAATCCAGAACCTCATCTAATTGTCAGTTGTCCATGATACTAATTCCCTTACAATCCATTCTTCCCAAACACCAAATATTATTTTGACTCATCCTTGACACAATTCGCCGGCCAGTTGTACATAAACTACTATTATACATAAAATTGAGCATCCTCAGCATTAGTCACTTTTACTCCAAATTGGGCAGCATAATCCTCATTGTTTGTTCACATCTCAGAAACCTCAGCTTTCAGCCAGAAAATCTCATAATGGCCTGATAATTAGTAGTCGCCATTGAACTAGGATCCCACCAAATCTGAACAATTAGTTAATTAATTAGTCAACGTCCTTGGCATTAATTGCCAGTGTCAACCTTCAAATAACATTACTATCATGGATTATCCCCAATACTTTGAAAGGCTTAACCCACCCAAAAGGGGAGCGCTGATTGGAAAGTCTAGCATTAAAATAGTATTAAACTAGACGATTAGCTGACAATCACACCCAACTAACTGCCACCAATAATTCTGATACTATTGGGAGGAATCCATTTGGTTAAATTTTTGACATTTCCCCCAATTAACCAGATGGTATTCCTCCAACGTGGCCCACCCTGACAGTGGGATAAGAACACCCCAGCGCCCCCTCCAAGGAGCGCTAGGTCCAAACTGGTGGCTTTTACCACCTCCTCGCCTGTCCTCCAACTACTTGAGCAGCACACCAGTGAATCCCCCTATAGTGAGCACCACTGTCAGAAAATTGACTTTCCTGGCAACAATGGGCTCTTCTGGGTGGCAGGCCAATCATTATGAAGACTGGCTGACCCTTGACATTTGCCTTAGGCATAAGGGCCAGCAGCACTGGTTGACCCTTAGGCATGTCACCCATGCCATTAGGGGATCCTTAGCATACTCTTTAACCCATAAGAATAAATAGAAACTTAAATCAAAAGGGAGAATAGGCAAAGGGAAATCTTCATTGAAAGGGAAGCATCAGGTATTTATATTTACATTGGGCTACTGTGCCCATCACTGACCTATCAGCCCTTCACTTGATATTTTAGCCAATCACTCTCTCCTCCTTTCCACTGCACTTCTCTTCCTTGATGTTGACCCTCTCACCCCGTCCTTCTCAATGTCCAAATATTAGTTTCAGCTCATCCTTAACCTTCAATTGCTGGTGAGCCATATAAATTACTATATAAACTATAATAAATTTAGGTTCAACTTTAGTAATTATGCGCTGGAAACATCCTTGGCCTCTTGGTAAACTTGGAATAACCCAGCTTCTTGCCAACAACATGTTTTGACTCTCCTAATCACTTATTTAAGGAAGCACCTTTCTCAGGTGACAGTAGATATATACCATTAGGCACCAAAAACAACCTCAGCTGCCTTGAAGTCAAAATTAGTTGTTTCCACTAACATTGCTTAAATGATATAAAGGGATCATCCTCTGCTACTAGCTACCAATGATCCCTATACTAATTCAGGGACAGTGATTGGCCCCAACCACTACTCACATTCAATCTCAGCATAATGCCAGATTCAGCTCAACCCAGTTAGGGAGCAACTACCCAGAAATCGCCTAGATAACCACAAAATTCAGTCAATGAGCCATTCCACCAGGATTGGTCATTTCATCCTAAATAACAATTAATCATTGGAGGAATCCATCTGGTTAAAATTCTGACAAATGTAATAGAGAATCAAGATAATCTTAGTGGGCACCAACAAAAGTATCCTCAAAGCTTCCTCACCTTCTGATATGGCTTCTTAGGCTGTTAGCTGAGGTGCTATACTAGGAATTTTTTATTTATGATAATCTCTTAGTTTGGACCATTTGAAAATAAGATGTGTGGCAGCACTCATTTTGGGTTGGGCACCATAAGTGCTAAAAAATTAAGGTTATGATGGGGGATAGGTGCACACCACGTTTAAGTCTGGAAGTAAATTTAGAAATGTAGTAATTGATGGCATTTACCAATGATAGTTTTGGGGATAGGTTAAGATTTATCATACCAGGCTAGATATAATCATTAATGATAACACTTGTGCTAATCTGAATTGTGGTTTTTCTCACAAATATCTTGGTTTCCATTATCTGATCTTGGTAAAACAACCAATAGCAGGAACAATAGATGGTGTGGGGTTAGCATTAGAGGTTATTGGTCTGGATAAATATTTAATAGGACTTATCTAGTCAATAACATAAGTTTGTATATTATAAGATAAATGATTCATTCTTGGTTTAAGATTCAAATTGTTATTTTGACTTGTTCTCATGTAATTTGTTCATAATAAATAGGAACTGCTTGGAGATTAATAACTTAATATCTATAACAATATTGGGCTTTAGTCCCAACCAAGCATTGATGGTTATAAATAATAATATATATATTTTAAAATAAAATCAAGTAAATTTCCCATAGTAGGGCAAATTCTGACACATGGTTGTCTGAAAGATGATCCCTTATTAGGAGATGATACTTTTAATTATACCTGGACCCACTATCTTAGCCATAATAAAAAGACGTAACTTATATGAAGCACACCAACTTTTTACCAATAAAAATTCAAGACGCAGCTGACAGCAAATAAAGTCATGTTTATAATCTATTAAGTCTTTCAAGGCATGCCTTAGGATTTTATCTGGAAAACCAACAAAAAATCATCAGTCAGAATTACAGTGATATGTAGGCAATTAAGGTAATGCTACTATTTGGACCAAACTTCATGGACTCTTGACAAAAGGTGTTATTCTCTTTAAAGACAACGCTTGATCACGCATGGCACAACTGACCCAACAAATGCTAAAAAGTCTTAAAATGAAAAGTCCTGTTGCATCCCACTTATAGCCCAAAACTAACTCAGACTTTTTATTTGAACCTGTAAGGAGGCACTACAAGGGAAAATCTAGTTAATGAAGAGGCCAAAATTCATGCATTAGGCTGGCTTTATCAACAAACCACAGAATTTTACACCAGGGCTTTCATTTATATAAGAACAATGATATAAGTGTATTACAGTTGATAGGTTTATGTCAAAAAACATCACTTTTTAATAATTCAGTAAACAATTTTTTAACTAGAGCAAACTGGATTGTTAATTACTGAATGACCCTTTTATATATACTAAGGATACTGATAAGCTGCTAGTACTACTGAGTAATTAGAACACTAAATCTACTTTATTTAATTTTATATTTTATTTTCCATAAATTATGAGATGCATAAGGATTAAAATTTTGATGTACTAAAGAAGAAAATTAATCTATATATGATAATTGGGCTCTTAAACTAATTTGCAAAACAAGGACTTCATAGCTATATATCTATATCTATGTAATGCATAAACTGACTATTTTCTGGTTTATCGCTATACACATTATTTTTGGTTGTATAATTTCTACTATCAATGATGTTACAATTTCATTAGTTTGATAGATTATATAAAAGGAGTGGGAATCTAGCACATAAGGTGGTGCGGGAATTTTATATGACCACTTTATCCAGCTTAAGATTATTTAAGCTCTTTTTTTACATTTTGGTTTATATATATATTTTAGCTTATTGATTAAACTTTGAGATAACAACTTAATTATGTCAGCAATTAAGTGATAATAACCAACATATGGTTAATCTTTAGACAGTATTGATTCTGATGATAATTATGATTAATATTTTCGTTGGGGATTGTTGTTGACAACGTAGATATGAGTCAGTCAGCTCAAAATGAGAAACTAATCTTTGAAACTCATCAGGTTTGGTAGCTTTCATGTTGGCTGATTCTAATGGTGATTTAGATATACCATTCCTCATGAAAATAAGCTGGAGTCTTTCCCAAAATTAAACCAATATCCCTTTTCATCAGCTAGGCGTGCCAATACAATTGTGGTTACAACATTTACATTAAAGTAATGTACTCTATTGCTATTGCCTATAAATATTCCCTAATTTTGTTAGTAAAAACACCCTTAGATTTATATCTTATATTTTATATACTTGTAGTTCATCTGCTAATTGTTGAAGAGAGTTCTTGTCTAAGTGTAAATCTCCAGAATGAGGTCAAAGTCACTTAAATATTTACATACTGCTAGAATGAGGCTGAAGTCACTTATCATAATATTATCCCCCAGAGTAGAGCCAAATCTACCAATAATCAAAGCTCAACTAAGCTAGTTATCTTAAACAATTAGCATGTCCATATTTATTTCCAGATTCAGCAATCAACAAACCTGTGCACCAGTTTACCCTGTAGTTTTTACACGTGGTGCTCACTAAAGGTGATTAAGTTGAGTTAATCTGAAAATAATAATGCAAAAAATTAACTAATATGGAGCACCAAAGGAATGAGGATGTGGGATCATCAGCAACCCATCAAGAAATTATCCAATTATAGGGGTATGCTAGTAGATCCTAAATATATTCACTTATATACAATTGGAGTAAATGAGAATGCCGTGACAATATATAAACCACCATTAGAGCAAATTTAATACAATTTACCCAGTATTAGTGATATCTTTTTTTAGTACTAGATGGTCCCAACCAGTATTAGTGATATCTTGATGAGAGGATTTCAAATTTTGCCAACTAATAACCTTGATAGAAGCTGTGAGCTATTTAACTACACAATAAATAAGGAAGAGTAATGACAACATTTCAAAAACTTTCTCCATATGAAACTTCAACTTTAGTGGGATATCTGTGAAATATTGGTAGCATAGGTGATTATGTTATCAAGTATGTGCAGCTGAATACCTGAAACACGAGAGTCATCCAAGTCTGCATCAGGAAGTGAACGCTGATATAGTCACATACACTTAATAAAATAGTATACAACAACAGGCTTTGATGCGACAACTAGACGCCAGCTTTTAACAGATTTGCACTGGCTTAGACTCTATAGTGCAGTGTGTTTAGCAGAAAACACAAAAATCAAGAATAGGTTGGCTGAGTTGAATACCACGTTTTGAGGAATAGTTGAAGAGATTATCAACTAGATTGGGTTCAATCATTGATTAAAGCATGATTTGGATAAGAACTGATGATTGGCTGAATACAATATTGCCAATTTGATTTAACTCATGATGCAACTGAGCTGATGGCTGCCACCAGCACAGAAAACCACATGTTCATGCTTGATTTGATCAAGGAGAGATGAGTATTAAGATACCATCAAAGATATAGAGAGAAAACTTGAAAGACTTAGTGAGGAGATGAGAGCCAAAATTGATAAGCTTTGCATGGAACTAAAATGTCAATAAGAACGCTTTAGAATTGGTGACTTAATTTGAATTTGTCAGGGACTAATACTACTTTATCCCAGTTTGAGATAGCAAGCCATGAACTTGCTAATCCCGAGCTAAAGGTCCAGTATAACAAAGGGGCAGTATGCACCATATAGAGTATAGAAAGGTTGATTGGGCAGTTTAATACTGAAGAAGGAAGGCCTTCTTCAATCAATCCCATTCCTGTTAAAGCCAGTACATCAGCTATATCTGGACATGGATGTAATGAAAGAGAAATTTGTTGAAGGTTATGTGTTTCTGCACTCCTGGATATAGGATTTCCAGAATTGCAGGTAGAAACTATACAATTGGTGTAGGTTTTATAAAATAAATGGGTTCACTGTATAGCTTATTTACTATACAATGCATTTAACTAGTTTAAGGAAAATGAGTACTTAGAGGAATTAGCATGTGATAATAGTTTATTGACTGCAAAGATTAACCATATGAATGGCGTATTTTATATCCCATCCAACTTCCTGAACTTACTTAAGATTAATTGATTTTTAAATGGAGCACTATACTTCTTTTGAGCTTATGGGATTGCGCTTTGCATATGATTTTATAAAGCAGTGGAAATCGTCTCAGTCTCATTGTAAATTTGTTTTGGTGTGATTAATTGACTCAATATCATCACAATTAGGGCATTTTAAGCTATAAATGAACAAAACCCATTACAATTATGGTTTGATATGCAATTAATCAATCTAAATTCAGCACAAATCCTCTTGATATGATAAATAATATCTGAAATTTCAGAAATGCCACTAATGTCAGGCTTTACCTTGACAGAATTAGGCTTTTTGAAGCTCAAAGTCATTAATTTAGATGACAAAATGTCCAAGTACATTAAAAAGAGGATCGTGAGTTATACAGTCATTTATTCAATGTGCAGAAACAAGAAGCTTCACTGCAGAAAGAAGTTGAAACCTTGCAAGCGACTGTACAAGGGGAAATATATAAAAATTGTCAACTTTAGGAAAACAACTGAAAACGTTTGTCTTTGGTGAAAAAGTCCTTAGATGTGTAAGTCCAGGGGAACGTCCCCTTTGTGTAGATCAGGCGATTTTCCCATTTTTGAACAAGAAGGGTCCTAAGAGGGTGGCTGTACTCCTCGTCACCCAGGGCGACCTTTCTCACGTGGTAGATGAGCACTGGGTAACAGCACTCCCTCTAAGGATTCCTCCCCGGTACCCACACTCACCTCTGCCAAACTTGTCTGCCAAATTGAGGAAATCTGCTTCAAGATTACCAAATTGAAGGTGAAAGGTTTATAACTAATGGGAATGAAGCCTGACGATCAGAAAACCAATATTCAAAAAAGATAATAAGAAAATTATCAGCTGGAATTGTGGATGACATTGAGCCAAAAAGTGATATGATTGCCATTGCCAAATTCTCTTCAAAATTGTTGGAGATTGTCGCCAATAATTTGAAACCCCTGGTTCAAGAACTTGGAAGTTGTGCCCAACACAACTCATTTGGCTGAACAAATGCCCCAGCAACTGTGCACAGGTGGGTTGGCCATCCTGAACCTGTTTTCAACCAATTGGGACTGCCCCTATGTGGATTGCCCTGGGGAATTCCCATTGCCCATTGGGCTAGACGCCATCATGCCAACAGATGTAAATGCAGTTGAGCATCAGTCCAGGAATTCTCAGATGAACAGATAGTGACTCAGCCTGCCACTGAATCCTTTGATGTCAGTTCCAATTAAAATTATCTGCTCCCTCCCCCAAAAAATACCAGGTTAGGTCAAATTTAAGGGACCTGATTCATGCTTTAACCACTACCAATCAAACACTATTTAATTAGTGGCATTGCACCAAGAAAATTGTTGGTCAATTTTCTTTCTTATCTTTCCAAAAAATCCCTTACTCCCTAATTTTAGGTTTATGCTTAAAACTAAACTTCCTTTTCCACCTATATTCCAACAACCCTTGGTGTTTATGGCCATGCTCACTTGGTACTTTGCTAGGTGTCTATACATGATTATGGCTCATGGGTACTTAATGGCGTAATTTCTTCCAGATTCCATAACCGTCATTCCAGCAGCAGCGCCACTGGCATTTGGGTGTTACAGCATTTAAACTGGCAGGCCAGTCTAAAAATAACTTGCTGTTTTCCTGAAAAGATTATTGGATAACCTCAAAGATTCTAAGTGTACCTGCTTTTTGGATGAGCACCATGAGGAGAATTTATTTGAGGATGAATTGGAGTCTATTGAAATAGAAAGTTGCACTAATAGCATGATCCAATCTTTTCAGGAAATGCCGCCAACCATTGCAGCACTTCCTTAATTAACGTCCAAAGCAACTCCAGCGTCCATTCAAATTCTGATTAAAAACACTGCATCAATCATCAAAGATTTCAAGAGCACACCAAAATTGCCCCTTTCCAATGATATAACGTGCCTGCTTTCTTCCATTTATTTGAGATAATGATGTATGGTTACAGCGACCAACAGAAAGCTGTCAATGACATAAATTGCCTAGGTACCTCATGCCGAATTCTAGTTTTGCTTTCCTTTGCAGGGAAAACTGAAGCTATAAAGAGGCGAAGAAGGCGATTTTGAAGATTTTTGGGAGCCCAGATAAGGTTCATCTCAGAAGAAAGAATTCATGGGAATTTAGTTTAAAAAGGATGAAACGGTGAGTACATTCACTGATTTTTTTATGAGGAAGTATAGATCCTCAGTGGAGCTAATATAATGACCAATTTTGACAGAAAAATTGCAATGCAGAACGCGTTGCACCCTCACTGAGACTTGCACTGTATGATGGCATAAACTTTTACTAGCAAATATACCATTTCTCAAATAGTAAAACATCTGAAGGTCATGTCAGCCACGTTTGAGGCACCAAATCAGACATTCATACTGAACTACCGTCAAACAATAATAAGTGATGATACTTGACAAATCCAGAAATTTCAATAATCATGAGAATCAAGATAAGCAGTACAAGGGATTTAGACCCCCCAAAAGCCCAGATTGACTTGTAATAATTTTGGACAACATGGTGTTAAAATCTTGGGCTTGGATGGTGGCTTGCTTCTGGCCCTGGATTTCAACTGCACAGATTCGTGGATCCTTGCGTTGATTACTTGATTTAAATTGATAGATTGGGGCAATAATAGTTTGAAGACTATTATTGTTGATTGCCCAAAAGCCACGTTGAGAGTATTGTCCAACGCTAAACAGGAGCTTCTTCCTCTTGAAGATATTTTGATACTGGTAGGAAGCACTTTCCCTATTCTCTTTTTGCAGAGCCAAGTGGAGACTTGATAAACCCAACCTAAGGATATCTGATCCTTGCACTCTTCTCTTAAGAGTAATGTTTAAACAACCAATGTTAAAACAACTAAGTTAATATCAAGTTTTAATCTGATTTTATTAGGAAATAACTTGGGGTTTTTATGGTTAGAATTAGCACACAACTTTTCAGCTATCCGCTGGGAATTTTTTGTGCTCCTATACTGGTTTGACCCTCAATTGTTAGGCACCGAATCTCATCAGGTTTGTTGCCTTGGGTTTCTTAGGCAGCGTAATCCTCAGGTGTTTGGCGACCAAACAATTGGTATTAGAGACTCAAAACCAATTGTTTTGGCTGAGGACAATTCTACTATTCCTCTGGAGTTTGAACACTTTGGTAGTTTTTGACAACTCCAATTCATTCTGCTCTAAACAATATCCTACAATTTGACTATCTGGTGTTGTTCACATATCAAATTATTGCTTAATTTCGTCAGGATGATGCCCAATGATAATTCATTAGTTGGCCACTGTTGTCAATCCTATACAATTATAACTTAATCATCAAATTTGCTAATCAGTTATAAGGTTGGATTATGTGGTCATCTGAAGTTCTGACATATCCCCCCTCTTGACCAGATTAACCAATGAAAGATAGAACCCTTAGGAATGGAAGATGCCTCAGATGGAGCTAATATTTGGTTTGTCATATCTCTATGTCCTCAGCGTAGTGCAGCTCTGTCCGCACTCAATGCCCATATGCTCTGCTCAGTTTTGATGACTTCTTATCCTTGGTTGCTACCTGTTGCTACCTCTTCTTGAGTGCAGTTCCCACATCATGCCACTCCAGTCCCATCTTTGCATCTTTTGCTGAAAGATCAACTGGCCGCCTGTAAAAACCCCAGAATGGGTCTCATTGGCACTTTGCTACCTGTAAAAACCCCAGGACAGGTCTCGTTGGCACATTTCCACCTGTACAAACCCCAGGATGAGTCTTGTTGGCACTTTTTCACCTGTACAAAATCCAGGACGGGTCTCCAACATCTTTTGATAGGGACTATTCTGGAGGATCTAGTTTTACCCCATCCTGATTATGCCAAATTGCTCAACCTTGTGACCATCATTATCTTTTCCTTCCTCAAAGCTCAGTAGATAGGAATATTGCTAGATGCATCACTGCTCAAATTAAAATCGTTTTCAATATTTTTTACTTTTTTATATTTTTATGCATCTTATTATTTTTATCTTTTTGTCTTTATATATATATATATTATTTTTTCCTTTTACTATTTTCTCAATTTGAGTCCAACGCTTTAAGTCTTTTGTGTGAACTCTATTAACTATGTGACCATCCTCAGTATTCTTGATCATATAGGCATCATTCTCTAACTTGGCAATAATATTAAATGGTCCCATCCATAGGGCATCTAACTAATTTTTCCTCCTAAATCCATGGGTATTGCACAAGGCTACCCTGTCACCCACATGGTATTCTTTCAACGTAGGTAAATTCTGGTCATCCTTTTTCTTTGCGTTGATTATTTTTCTCATTGTCATTATAAATTCCTGAGATTCTAATTCAATCAGAATATTGGCCAGTCAGTATAGATAATGTTTGGCACTCATTACCAAAGATAGCTCTACTGCTGAATACAATATTGGTGGTAATGCGGTTTTCCACCAATATAACAGTTTGAATGGCGTTTTCTCAGTCACCAAATGGTAACTGATATTTTAAACGAATGTGACCAAACTCAGATATGCTCCCTAAGTGGAAGTTTCCCTGCAACCAATTTTTGTAACGTTGAGGCTAGAGTTGCGTTCACTCTTTCCACCATTCTGTTTTTTTCTGGATGATAGGGGATAGATAAAACACCGCGGATTCCCATTAATTAATCTAGCCTAAGAATCACATGTGAAGTAAAATTGGTTCCATTGTCACTAAGAATAACTTGAGGGCAACCATGCTGATAGATCACTTGGTCAAGTATAAACTTCACCGTACTCATTGCATCTACTTTGCTGAGGGCTTTCATTTTGACCCATTGGGTTAATGGTCTATTGAGACAGTTATATACTTCACTCCTTTGGTGCTGATACTCAATTGTCCCATAACATCTATAGACACCATGTGTCATGCAAAACCAGGGCGTACTAGTTGGTACCCTACAATGTTATTGTGCGGCTTGTGAAGTTGACATTCCACACAACAGGCTAGGTAATCTATGACATTGTAGTTGATTGATTCTCAGTAATAATACTGATGGATATGATACATCATTTTTTTAGGCCACCACAGCTGATGACCTTATTAGTGGCTCAAGTGATTTCAGCTCATTCTGATGGTTTAGGAAATATAACCCATTTTCCTTTGATTGTTTTGTATAATTGATTGTTCTTAAATTCATTATTTTCCATGGCCTTTCATAATGATTCCAAATTTCTTGGGGTTCATCCCTGATATCTCCTTTGATAATCCACTTAAACAGTGCATCAGCCTGATGATAGATTACATGAACAACTGGCAATTGAGACAATCTATCCACATTCTGATGTACTGCTCCAGCCCTGTGGATAAGTTCAAATTTGTAGGCTTGCAGTTATAAAGCCCATCGGGCCAACCAGCCCTCTGTCAACTTCAGGTCATGAAGCCAGCGCAGGGATTAGTGTTTGGTTATGACTTTAAAGTGCATTCCATGTATGTAGATTTGAAATTGTTTACAGGCATGGATGATTGCCAGACAATCTCACTCTGTCATGGTATAAATTCTTTCCGCTGGTGAAAGTGTTCTGCTCATGTAAGCTACTGGATGTTCATCCCCATTGTCATCTAATTGACTTAGAATGGCTCTTATTGCTGTTAGCAAGACATCCTCTTAATTTATAAATTCCCAACTAAAATTCAGATAGTTCAACACTGGGCTGCTTATGAGATATTTTTAGAGCTTATTGAACAACTTCTGGGCCTCTTTGTTCCACACAAATCCCTTTTTTGGATCCTTGAGTAGGTGGAATAAAGGTTTGGCAATTCCAGAGAAGTCTTTGATAAATTGACGATAGTACCTGACCATTACTAAAGAGACTTGAATATCATGAACACATTCCAGGATTGACATCCGCTAGATAGCTTCTATTTTCATGGGTTGCAGTTTTAATCCGTTAGAGTTTATAACAAACCCTAAGTATTCAAGCTCTTTTTTAAAAAATGGCATTTTTTCAGCTTAAATTTTAGATTTTTCATTGCCAACCGCTTGAAAACTTCCTCCAGATGCTCCAAATGATCTGTGAAGGTCCTACTGAAGGCGTTGATATCATCTAAGTATACTAGCATGCAGGATAGCTTCAGGTCATTAAGTATTGAATCCATAGCACGCTGAAAAGTCACCAGCACGTTTCATAAACCTTGGGCATTATGGTCAGCTGGTATAGTCCTTGTGCGGTAATTATTGTACATTTTTCCTGATCCTATTTTGGAAAATCGATTTTCCATAAGCCCAAGATCAGGTCTATAGCTGAAAATTATTTTGCCTCCCCCAGGCGATCAAGCATGTTGTTGATTTGAGGCAGCGGATAGGAGTCTTTTTTAGTGATCTTATTTAGTTGGCGATAGTCAGTCACCACTTTATTTGATCTTCTTTTCTTTTACCAAAAGGATTGGACTCACCCATGGGCTTGATAACAGAATGAGTAGCCCATGTTCCACTATTTTTCTATTTCATCACTGACCTCTACTTCCGCTGCTCTTGACCTACAAACAGGTCTCATTCTTATTGGTGGATATTCTTCATTATCAACTTTGTGAAGTACATTTTTTGCACATCCTAAGTCATGATTGTTCTGAGCAAATATCTCCCAATATTTTTCAAATAATTGGAGCACTTTCTCCTGCTGATTCTCAGTCAGATTGGTTAGCTGCTCACAATCCACTAATATTTTGACACGTTTGGTAACTTCCACTGACAATCCCATTTCAGAAAACGATCCAAATTAATGAATAGTATATATTTTTCGCCATTGGGAGCAAGTACAGAAATGCAATGGTCTGATTTTTTTCAATTTAATTGGCTTCTCTCCCAGATTGGCTACTAGTATTTGTATCTCTTTGTGACCTGGCATTAAGATCCTGGCGCAACCCACAGTTTGACCCTCAATTTTTCCCATGGATTGAAGATTTTCCCATATAGCTGTTCTGGAATTTCCATTGTTAACCCAGTGTTAATTATGATTTAAGTCCTGGCAGAATAGTGTTTGCTGCTTTCATCATTAGAGGTATCCCACAATTCTCCATAATTTACATCAGCATTGATTTCTGTTTTCGTCTTACTAGTTTATAGTGAATGGATATATTACCATCACTATAAACTAAGTTGACAAAATTATTCCTCTTTGTCAGCGGAATTTCTCCCTTCCACTGGCATGAAAAGGCAACGTCTGTCCCAATATTATCAAGTGTTTTTTTTCAAAATTACATTTCACCCCATACTTCCTCAAGAACTCCATCCTGATAAGTATTATAGTTTGGATTGACCAGCACTATAATGGAGCTGATACCATCAGCAATCCAAACTGAAGTGGTGGTGCACTGTAGGCTCCACATGAGATGTTAATGTCTGGTCCAGCTGTTCCATACTCTTTTCAATGCTCCAAATCCAGCGAGATCTTCATATGTTTCACTATTT
This sequence comes from Massospora cicadina, assembly GCA_022478985.1. Lineage (NCBI taxonomy): Eukaryota > Fungi > Entomophthoromycota > Entomophthoromycetes > Entomophthorales > Entomophthoraceae > Massospora > Massospora cicadina. The sequence continues at coordinate 9,988 of JAKSZP010008678.1, read as the reverse complement.
GGTGGAAACAATGTTGATTGGCACTCCACTATCAATTATGGCTCATACTCTTATTCTATTGACTAGAATATTGACATAGGTACACTCCAAGTACTGCAATAAAGTATTTACTAGATTGGTAGTGGCTTTATTTGCCAAATCAAGTGTGTGAATTAATTTGAGTGAATAATTCAGGGAATGACTCCTTGATTGCTCTGATAGGTAAAGAAATGTTCACCTCATCCAACTTCATTTTAATTAAGTCTTCAGGGCTCTCATAGGATCTAACTTTCTCTGCTAACTGTCATATGTAGGGTCAAGTGACCTCATTAACAATTTTGGGATCAATCCCCTTCACTTTGGATCAAGTTATCACGTTAACATAAATGTTAACCCCTGATGGAGTGGATCTGGCGAGTCATCGTCCACAAATAGGTCAGAGATATCGATTTCTTCATTCACTATATCAGGCGGGACAGGTTTATCAGCAGTACTAGAACGTCCCTGATCTAGACTGCTGGTCCTTTTCCTGAATCTGAACCAGTTTTTTGGTTTTAAATGATATTAATCTGATCCTTTGGCTTTATTTCCTGACACTGGGAAATTACATGACCAGACTTCCAACGTTGGAAACAGCAGATTGGAGATTTGTCCACTCATTTTTGGACTTTGGGTTTACTTCCCATCACAACTTAACTCTCAGATTATCTAGATCGTTTAGTGAAATTGACGATATTTTGAGCCTTTGTTTGAATTACTTTAAAAGTTTGATTGGGAGTATCAAACGTGGCTCCAAGTCTCTTCAGATGGTCCATAATCTAAGAGGTTGTTGTTTGAGTCACTAGCGCCACCACCATAATCCAAAGCAATTCTCAGTAGGGACAAAGTGCTGACTGCATGGCTATGTGTGCATCAAAGTCAGTCAACACATTTGCTTCTGCCAAGATCTGGGCTTCTTGGTAAAACCAGTCAACAAAACTAGCCAGGGTCTTGTCTTTGCGGAATTGGATACCTATGAACTCTTGTTTAAAATTTGCCATCTGAGTAGGGCTTTCAAACTTCAACATAATGCTGCTTTTGCTTCCACATATGACCAGTTGTCCCCATTGAAGTGAGGTAGCACCAGATTCTGGCATTCAGTGCTAAGACAGTTCATTATGGTCACCACTTTTTGATGGTCTGCATAGCCGAACATGGTCATCTCAAATAGGCGGAAAAATGCCAGGGCATTATCCTAGTGAAAGGTGGGCAATTTCAGCATATTTGAAATCCCTCAATTGCCTTGCTTATAGAAGATCCTGGTCCAGCTACTCAAGAAGCCATAGAAGTGGCTTCTGTAGTCATTTATGACACACCAGCGAATAATTTGGGCATATTTTGGGGCTGGAAGGTCTTCCCAATTGGCATTTCACATGCTTTTATTTGGCCTCATTTGCCTCAAATTGTTCACACTCACATCTGTGTTTTTCCAATTCCTCAATATACTTGGTCGTTTTCGCCATCTCCTCTTGAAACTGACAGATGCATTCTTGATCCACTTCCCATTTGGTTTTTTGAAATGAAATTTCTTTGACAAGTTAACCCTCTTTCCACTTCAAAGAGGCAACTTTTCCACACAGGTCATTATTCAACATTCCTAATTGTTTAAGCATCTCTTCCACCATGATCATATGCTCCTCTAAGGTATTAACATTGGCTTGAGATGCTGAGCTAAGCACATTTTGATTGACAGCCTGTAGTTCCACCCAGAGCTTATGAAGCTCTTCCTTATAGAATATCGTTAAATTGGCTTTTGACAACTCAACTACACCCTGTAGTGAGCACCAATGTTAAAATCTGGGCGCTAGATGGTTGCTCACTTGTGGCCCTAGATTTTCAACTGCACAGATTTGTTGATCCTTGCATTGATTGTTAGATTTAAATTGATAGACTGGGGCAATTATTGTCTGAAGACTATTATTGTTGATTACCCAAAAGCCACGTTGAGAGTATTGTCCAACGCTAAACAGGAGCTTCTTCCTCTTGAAGATATTTTAATACTGGTACGGAACACTTTCCCTATTCTCTTTTTGCAGATCCAAGAAGAGATGTGATGAAACCAACCTAAGGATATCTGATCCTTGCACTCTTCTTTTTAAGAGTAATGTTTAAACAACCAATGTTAAAACAACCAAGTTAATATCAAGTTATAATCTGCTTGTATTAGGGAATAAGTTGTGGTTTTTATAGTTAGAATTGGCACACAACTTTTCAGCTATCCGCTGGGAATTTTTTGTGCTCCTATACTGGTTTGACCCTCAAGTGTTAGGCACCGAATCTCATCAGGTTTGTTGCCTTGGGTTTCTTAGGCAGCGTAATCCTCAGATGTTTGGCAACCAAACAATTGGTATTAGGGACTCAAAACCAATTTAATTGGCTGATGACGATTCTACTATTCCTCCAGAGTTCAAACGTTTTGGTAGCTTTTGACAATTTTAATTCATTCTGCTCTGAACAATATCTTACAATTTGAATATCTGGTGTTGTTCACATATCAAATTATTGCTTAATATCGTCAGGATGATGACTGATGATAATCTCATAAGTTGGAGGCCTCAAATATCATCAGGGATGATGTCCAATGATAATTCATTAGTCAGCAACCTCTATTATCATTAGGGGATGATGCCTGGCGATAATTCGTTAAGTTGGGCGCTGTTGCCATTTCTATACAATTATAACTCAATTGTCAAATTTGTTAATCGGTTAAAAGGTTGGATTATGTGGTCATCTGATTTTCCAACACCTGGTCATTTTGCCAAAAATTGTGAACAACAAAAGCTAAAGGATCTGGTCAACTTGGTTCAGCCCAAGAAGAAACAAGAAACTTCTCAAGGGCAGGTAAAAGACCATGAGGTCTAGATGAGGGACAGTCTAGAAACTGCAGATAAACAAGTTCCCCCAGATAAACCATATGAATTGGACAAATTGGAACTATATATGGATGATTTTGAGTTAGATCCCCTTCATTAAATAGTTTACCAGGATGTAAATGCAATAAAGAGATCAAAATTGAAGGGGATTGCCCCCAAAATCATAAAGGAAATAGCTTTCCTGTACGCCTGACAAATAGTGGAGAAGGTCCAAAATCCAAAGCTGAAATCAACTTATTAAATGCTAAATTAGACAAAGTCAACGTATTAATTCCAACTGGTACCACTATTGAGATTTTCCCCTAAAATATCAACTCAATCGATTTATACACTATATTCAGCCAACAAATCTGTAATACATTCAGTAATTAACAGATTAACTTATTTTTCAAGTGCATGTATATGTATATTTTAATAAACTTAGTTCCCATCAAGGCAATAATCAAAAGTAGAGTTCCAATTAATAAAGTCTCAACAAAATTAGTTAAGAGTTTAAAGGCCAAACCAGATCCAGGGCACAGAAAGCAGCACAGGACATCCAGCCCTGAATCTACAGCTTCTTGTGGGGCCTATAGCGATCTTCCATTATGGTTCAGATACTTGGTCATATTGGCACTGGTGATTGTTCTGGCCAACAAGAATTATGACATCCTCATTGGCACTGACTTCATGTGGAAGTATGGGGTCAAATGTGACTTTGAAAAAGATACTTTGACGATTCTGGAGAAGACATTGCCACTGATATATCACTGTGAAGGTAAGGCGCCTCTCTTTAAGAGGATTAACTCATAAATTTATTATATAAAGATGGAATATTATCTGTCAGTTATAAGTTGGTCAGGAAAAAAGTTCAGAATTTACCCAAATACATGATCAAAATCATGAAATCCTGAACCAAACTAAGGAGGATGTCATAATTCATCTAAGAATGCAACAAAATTATGGAAAATGAACTGACTTTGGAGATCCTGGAGCAGTTATATGCAGAAGTCAAAGCTCCTTTGCAGCAATTGAGGTTCAAGCCTTGGGTAGCCCCAGGGATACTAATCCCCTGTAAAAGGATATTTGGATCCTTTTAGCCAACCTGAGAAATACTTTGATAAAAGTCAAATGGAACCAGGTAGTCGCATTTGCCCAGTTGAAACCAGTATCAGATATTTGGTTCCTTTCACAAGTTCTAAGAATTAGAAGAATTAAGACTACCTAAGGAAACTGGTGGGGATATACACACGTTAATTAAAAGGGACAAGTTAGCTGGATTAACGGAGGGTCAGAAGAATGAAGTTCTGGCCTTATTTGAGAAATACTAAGTTATTTTCACGCAAGATGACCATGATTTTGGGTGCGAAAAGAATGTTTTGTATTGAGTCATTAATGGATATTCTGGACCAATTTGACTAAGACCTATTCAGAGGTCTAGGGGAGCAGAGAAGTTGTTAAAGTAATTGCGAAGCTCTTAGATCATGGAATGCTCATACTGTCATCCAGCCCATGGGTGAGTCCTATATTAATTGTTAAGAAGAAAGACAGATTAAATTGAGTTATGATTGATTACTGTAAGTTAAACAAAATCATAAAAAATGACTCATATCCCCTGCCTAGATCCAATGATGTGCTGGATTGATTATGAGGAGCCAAGTTTTTCCCTGAAATGGATCTGATCTCCAGTTATTGGCAGATATATATGCCTATAGATGGCTAAAATAAGTGTGCCATTATCTCAGCACAGGGGTTGTACCAGCTAACAAGGTTGCCTCAAGGCTTGTGTGATGCCCCTGCGATGTTCCAATGGGCAATGGACATAATTTTGTCAGATATGAAGTTTTCCTGCGTCCTTGACTATCTAGATGATAATAAAGTATCTAGCTAAACGTTCACAGACCACCTACACCACTTTGAGGAAGTATTTAAGCGACTAGCTTCCACAAATATCAAGATTAAGCCAAGAAAATGCCATTCTTAAGGAGAAATTGAATAATTGAGGTTTATAATAATGCTGAGGGGCTTAAGCCCCAAATTCAAAGATGAAAGCAATTGAGCGTATGTCAGTCCTTAAGAGCATTTGCAATATTAAAGTTTTCCTTGTAATGGTCAGCTATTATCATCAATTCATTAAGTATTTTGCAAAAACAGCCAATCCGCTTTTCCATCTCTTGAAAAATCTGAAGAAGGGATTTGTCTAGAGATGAAGCTCAAATTGCATTTAATAAATTAAGTAAATATTTGATGTCATGTCTTATTTTAAATCTAAATTTTTGGAAACTGTTCATTATTCAAACAGATGCATCACTGATGGAAATAGGCACCGTCCTAAGTCAGGTTGACGATAATGGTATTAACACCCCATGGCATATATCAGTTGAACTCTATTAATTATGAAAGGAACTACATGTTCATGGAGTAGGAATGTCTTGCAGTTATATATGCCTGCAATAAATTATGCATCAATATCCATAAAGCGCATTTCAAGGTTGTGACCAACCATGCCTCTCTCCAGTGGCTTCACAATCTCAAAGATCCAGAGGGGAGACTGGCGCGATGGGGTTTGAAGATGCATGCCTATGACTTCAAGATAGAACATCAGGAAGGAGACAAGGATCAAAACGCTGATGGGTTATTTAGATTAATAGTCATCCTTGCTGTGCAAGATTGTGCTGATGATCTATTCAATTGAATGGTCCATTAGGTGTTACAGAAAGAGCCAGCCAAAATTCAGACTGCACTGAAAAAGGCAATGGAAAGAAAGAATTTATCAATGTCAATTGTTCAAAATAATGGATGAGAAGAGGCTTTAATTTTCAAGACCCTTGGAATGAACAGAAATAGTTTAGCTTTGCACAAGGTTGTCAGTCATAAAAAATTAAAGAAGATGCTCAAACATATTAGGTAATACTATGAGGAGCCCTTTAGTTATGACGTTGCTGATTATATCACCTGTTGCATGGAATGTTAGCTCCACAAGCTGCATAAAAACGTGACTAGTTACTGATTGGTGAAGCCAGGATTTTCATGACACATGGTCTCATTTGCTGTTATGGGACCATTAGATGTGAGCATGAGTGGAGTGAATTACATAATAGTAGTGATTGACTACCTTACAAGATGGGTCAAAACCTGAGCATTAAGACGAGCTGATGCACTAAGTGCAGCCAAATTTATTTTGGATCAGATGATATATCAACACGGGTGTCCTCAGGTGTTGCTGAGATATAATGGGATGGATTTCACCTCATTTGTAATTCCTCATCTTAATGACCAGATTGGTATCAAAGGAGCGTTGTATGCACCCTATCAGCCTAAAATGAATGGAGTTTCTGAATGAGTTAATGAAATGCTTGCCGCTATGCTAAGGAAACCAATCTTAGGTAAGGCGTCATCATGGGTGTCTTAACTAAATTTTGATGACCTCCATGTTTAATATCAGTTTCCATTTGGAAACAGGAAAAACGCCATTCAAGTTGTTGTATGGTCAAAGGGCAGCATTGTTTCCAATTCTCTATTCAGTGGTGGAGCTGACTCTTGGAATGAGCATGGACAAATACCTATATCCGCTTGTGACCATAATAGTGGATCTCCAATCCCAAAGCTTTCAATATGACAATCAAAAGAAGAATTCAAGATAAGAAGACCAATGACAAGAGGTGATCTAACCTAAGGGAATTTTCAGTTGGAGAACGTGTAGCCTTATGTGATACACATGAGATTGGTCACCAAAATAATCTAAATGTATTATGGTCAGGATCATTTGAGATTATTACAAAATGGAAAATAATGCCTATGCAATTGAGAATGTTTCTGGTGGTTGTGTGATTGATATAATGCATGGCAAATTTTTTAAAATTGGAATTAAAAAATAAAAATAAAAAAGATAATAAAATGAATAGAAATATTAAATATAAATATGAAAAAAAGAGTTTAAATGACTATCATAATTTATGGGAAAAATGAGAAAAAGATCTGCAATATTAATTTTATTTTTTAATCAGCCTCAGTGTTAAGTAATTGACTGGACCTAATTGTTAGATATTCAATAGGGACATAATAATGTTAGCATGCTTAAACTTATTATGGATCATATCAGATATCAGCAATTATGGATCAGGTATATCCTAAGTATATCCAAACTTGGGATTTGTGGCCTAGCAATTTCACTTAATAATATTCAACTATGATGACATGGGCTTGAGGGCTTTGTTGGTTAGGTCAGACTTAAATTAAGTTTTGACTTAATGACTCAGGCACGTGGGCTTTTTTGGTCTATGTCAAAATTATTTTTTAATGTTGGTCAAGTTTTTGATCAAATTAATTACTAATCAGTGAGACAAATCGCCTTGGTATGTGCTGTCAATTACATGTGAAAGAGAATCAGTTCAGCTATCTGCAGATGCATCCAAAATGCCATATCAAGAATGATGACGGTGTTTAAACTGACCCTGAGGCTGAGCATGATGCCCTGAGTCAAAGTAAATGTAGATGTTCTTTTTTTAGTACTAGATGGTCCCAACTCAAGGGGGGGATTCATCGATGTTTATTGAATTACGCCTGGGCTCCTAAGAGCCTGAGGCGAGGGAAGGGGAGGGAGGAGGCATCGAGAAAGGGAGGGGGGTTTGCGCGCCAGAGCCGTGCTGCAGTGACAACTGAGCGGGGAGGGTTGGCGACATAATGCAGACCTTCAGGGCCATCTCAAAGTGTACCTGAAAGTGGGTGATCATGTGTGGAAGGGTCCACACCTGCTGGTCAAAGGCAGCACGAAGGAAGGAGTTATGGATGGTCCAGATGGCTGTGGCATAGGCGAGGACACGAAGGGGTCGGTGGCAACCAGGCAATGTCTGCTCAAACATGAGGTCTTGCACAGGGTGTCCAGACCAGGGCTGAGCATGGAGGAGCGCGCGGGCCTTTGGCCAAAATGCGGCGACACCTGGGCAGGTGAAAAAACGATGGAGGTGGGAGTCAATAGGCTCCACACAGCGGGGGCAGCTTCAGTGCTGGAAGGTAGGGCCAGTCCGGTCCCCTGTCCTGTATGAACAGTGGAGCACCCTCCATAAGGTGTTGGACACCTTTGCTGACAGGATGGGGTGATAGACGTCCTTCCACAATTCCTTAAGGTCAAATCTCACGGAGGGAGGGAGGAGCTCAAGGAGTCTTGGGCGGATGGGAGGACGATCTTGGGGGTTGAGGCGAGTTGTGACAACTTGTCCATTGTGCACAATTGCATGGCGACGTGGGCTGAGGCCAGGGCCTTCCCTTCTGTATGGGAAGGCATGGTGGATCCGCGCGCCTACTCGTTTCAGGGCAAGGAGAGCCTGATTCCAGTAGGGGGATGAGGATGGTTTTAGGCGATGGCCTGGGTGGTTTGTGAGCCACTCCCCCTAATGAGGTCAGAGATGCTCTAGGAAGACCCAGAGCTGCTGACACTGACTGGCGGAGGGTGGGCGCCCATTGGGGCATGGGGGTCGCGTCCCAGCAGACAATCGGCCATAGGAACTTCAGGAAGATTGTGGTGGCATGGGATCGCGTGTCCAGAAGCCTTAGGCCCCCTTCATTGCAGGGTCGGGCAATGGTTGAGAGGGCCATTGGTGGATGGTTTGAGCCCCAGATCCAACAGCGGAGGAGTACATTGAGCCGCGTATAAAAGGCATCTGTGAATGGGCAGACGTGCGCTAGGAACCAGACTTTGGAGAGAAGGAACACATTGGCCATCAGAGCTCGACCCTGGGGGTGATGTGCCGCCGGTTCCAGCTGGCAATCCTGGAGTTAACTGCTGCAAGGAGCAAGTCCTCATTGTCTTTTAGCGCAACTCCTTGTTGGTTGATGAGAACGCCCAGGTGACGGAAGGTACCGCGCTCAGGTTCAATGCCAAATGGTGGGGGGAAGGTGGGGGAGCCGACCTGTACAACTGTTGTCTTGGAGGTGTTGACTATGGCGTTGGATGCCTTGGTGTACCTTTCAATGGTCACAGCAGCGAGGGCAACATCCCCTGGGCAGCCAAATGCAATGGCAGTGTCATCTGCAAATGCCATGGTGCGTGTGGGGGCTTTACCTGGGACCAGAATCCCTGTTAGCTTGTCCTGCAAGGAAGCCAAGAGGGGGTCAAGGGTGATGTTAAAAAGGATAGGGCTCAGGGGGTCCCCTTGCCGGAGACCTTGTCCAACTGGTACTGCCACTGTAAAACCCATTGGCGCCAGGACTCTGGTGTGGAGCTGGTCATAGAGCGCTGATATCCAGCGCCTAGCTGCGGGTGGGAGATGGAAGCGGGACAGGAAGCATCAATATACTTCCAGGCTACCCGATCATATGCTTTCTCCATATCCAGGAGAGCCACAAAGCCATTCACCTTACGAGAGTTAGCAGTCAAAGTCACGTGAAGGTCATTATAGTTGTCCCATAACGACCTCCCCGGAATAAAACCGTATTGGGATGGGGAGAGGCGAGGTGACACCCATTTGGTGATGCGGTTGGCCAGAAGCTTCGTGAAGAGCTTGTGGTCTGTGTTGATCAACGCTATGGGGCGCCAGTTCGCCAGGTTCTCACGGTCTGAATTCTTGTGAATGAGGGTCGTGATTGAGCCTCTGGAGTTGGGGAGGACCTCGCCATTACCAAGAGTGCATCGAAGAGGTCGCGGAGGGTTCTGGCTATCACTGCAGGTTCCAGAAGGTACACCTCAAAGGGTATTCCGTCTGGGCCTGGGGCTTTAAGCCGTGGGGATTTCAGAAGGGTTTCCATCACCTCCTGGATGGAAATAGGCGCCAGTAGAGCCTCATCATCCCGTGGGTCAATGGGCGGCTCTGGAGCCCGCCACAGGAAGTCTTGGATGTCCGATGGGTCCACCTGGGTGGCATGGAAGAGGTTGGAGTAGAAGCGGTGTAGTTCCTGCGTGATTTCCTCCTTGTCTGAAGTGGTTGTAGTGCCAATATTCAGTGCAGTAATATCCTGCGCTGTTGACCGGGCTTTCTGTTTCTGAAAGAAGAAGCCGGGTGGGAGCGTTCCCATTGAGCATAGTAACGAGATGTTGTAAAGTTTGCTGCCCGTTCTTCCTGCAGTGTGAGCTCCAAGCGGAGTGCTTCCTGCGCCGCTTCCCAGTCTTCCAACCATCTGGG
>JAKSZP010008677.1:0-30680 GCA_022478985.1 Massospora cicadina | reverse complement strand
TTTTCTTTAACAAGTTTACTTTGCTGAGTAACTCGTTCCTGAAGTTGGCTACATTTTCTACTCTTTCCTCCACCTAGGTGACTCACTATTCCAAGGCCGCAAACTCCCATGGTCTGCTGAGTTTAAGGCATTCTGATTCACAGTGGCGATCTCAGTCCACAACTTATGCATTTCTTCTTTATATGACATTATAATAGATTCTTTACTCAACTACCCCTGTAGTGAGCACCAACTTGTAAGAATTTACTTAAGTATTGATTATCAGTCATCAACCAGTAACCTTTTTACTGCACAGGGTCAATTTCCTCATGCACTTTGCGTTGTATAGAATGTATTAATTGATAATAGTATGGAGACTATTATCTGTAGTTGAGTTTGACTATTATTAGGCATAACGCTTTGGCCAGTACTTCCAATTAAATACTTTATAAGTCATACTCGTAGGGATTCATTCCCTATATCCCTGTCCGCCCAATCTTCATCCAGATATCCTGGTGACAGTCTCTTTTTGCCCAACACACAGTTGGCAGCTATCCCTGATTGTGGTTCCCTTCATCTCTGAATCCCCTCTTGGATCTCCATCTTCTCTCTGAGTGTCTTCCAATTATTGCCTTCTGCAATAATGTCCTTGTGATGGAACGTCACAATGGAAGCTAATAGTCTAACTATACACCAAATCAACAATATTACTGTAGCTAATAATGTTTTACTAAATGATGGGTTTTAATGTGTATTTTATTATAGTGAATCCTAGGGAATTATACAGCAGGGGATTCGGCTGTCTAACCCTCAGTTGACACCTCTTTGATGAAATGGCAGTTGTTGCCATTGAATCACCCTTCCTCGTCTCAGCAGCAATTGTCTTCTCCATCCTGGCTTTCACGGGCAGGGATCCCAGACCCCGTCCGTTTCATCCTGTAAATGCCCACGTGGCGGCATTCCAGGTGGGCAACCTAACCAGAAAGACTTAGGCACAGGCGAGGCGAACCTTTTCTCATCAAATCTCGGAAATGCCCACATGGCGGCAAATGGAGTGATGAGGCCAGACTGTCACTAATATGAGGTCCCCTATCACAAACCCAAACCCAAAAATATCAGGTAAGCGAGGCGCAACACCTCAAAAGAACTTTATTTTTATTTTAAAAATAATAAAAGACCAAACCGGAGGGGACAAAGGCTAAGACTTAGAACTCCAACTTGGAATTTGAGAAGGTCAGGTTTGACTTTTATAAAGTTGCTTCTGAGGAGCCTCTCCGATTCATTCCTTAAGCCTGCCAAGCTTAAGGAATGGTCAGAGCAGCTCAGCCCAGCCCTCCAATTCTGACCACCCACTCCACCATACCCAACAATTCCGATTGGTTCAGTTTGAATTAACCGAATGAACCAATCAGAATGTAACGTTCAGAAATTCATCCTTTCAGATGATTTCCATTCGTTACATCACCCCCCACTAAAATGGCCCTCCGGGGGCAGAGAGCCACCGTTTTGGGAGGAAATTGTCGGTGAGAGGTCTTCCTGGGGCGAGTCACCTCGAGCCCCAAGAAGGATCCTCTTGAGGGGAAATGGGGGGACGAAAACTGGAAACTGGGCTGTTAGAGTAAGCCCCAACAGGTAAGGACATTTGTACCCAACACCTGGCCAAATCACCACCTCCCAGAGGCTACCACTAGGAATGGCCTTCCCATTCTGACCAGGAAGGTGCTTTCCCCAACAATAGCCTTGGAAGGCGTGAAACAGCGCTGGCCATGGGCCATCCCCTTTGCGCTGTCAGGCCTGAGAATGGCCTTCCCATCCCAACTGGGAAGGCACTTTCCTCAGTCCTGCTGGCAGTGGGGTTGACCCCATGGCACTGGTGTTGGGGCGAATATCCTCCCCTTTTGGGACTTTCTAGGGTTGAGGGAACCTGCTGGGAACAGGTGCCCTCGGACACGGCCACTGGAATTGGCAGGAACCTGAAATTTGGCAGACCCTCGAATTCCACTGACGTTGCAGGGCTGGCCATCGGTTGCTGGGTTGGCCCAGTGCCAGTTTCCTCAACAGCTGGGACAAAACAGAAATTCTCTGAGGGACAGGACCACCTCCAACCAGAAGCAAAATGAAGTTGGAATAATGTCACAGGCGAGGATCCCAAACCCCATCCATTTCATCCTGGAAATGCCCATGCGGCGGCATTCCAGGTGGGCAACCTAACCAGACAGACTTAGGCACAGGCGAGGCGAACCTTTTCTCATCAAATCTCGGAATTGCCCATGTGGCGGCAAATGGAGTGATGAGGCCAGACTGTCACTAATATGAGGTCCCCTATCACAAACCCAAACCTGAAAATATCAGGTAAGCGAGGCGCGACACCTCAAAAGAACTTTATTTTTATTTTAAAAATAATAAAAGTTTGAACTGGAGGGGACCAAGGCCAAGACTTAGAATTCCAACTTGGAATTTGAGAAGGTCAGGTTTGACTTTTATAAAGTCGCTTCTGAGGAGCCTCTCTGATTCATTCCTTAAGCCTGCCGAGCTTAAGGAATGGTCAGAGCAGCTCAGCCCAGCCCTCCGAGTCTGACCACCCACTCCACCATACCCAACAATTCTGATTGGTTCAGTTTGAATTAACTGAAAGAACCAATCGGAATGTAACGTTTGGAAATTCATCCTTTCAGATGATTTCCGTTTGTTACACTGGCTAGAATTCCATTATTGGACTTCATCAAGACCTCAAATGGAAAGAGTTGGAAAACGTGTCCTTAACGTTTTCCTCTCAATCCAAGCGAACCAACCATAATTGGCTAGCGACCTGCTTAGGTAATGGGATTTATTACCCATTATGGCAGGTCAGTTCACCAACTGATCGACTCTCTAGTTGCAGGTGGCATCACTCGCCTTGCAACTCACTATTCATTCCCAATCAGTTGGTGATGAAACCTGACCAATCCCAATTGGTACACCTGATAGTTAATCACTATCAGATGCCCCTATTTTGTTGGCCATTCCACCTGATGAGATCTTAGGTATTCATTTGGATTAATCCCCGATGGATATGACCAGGTGATTATCCCAAAATCCCCTGAACGTAGTTGATCTGAAACTCAGGCCAACCAATTTTCAATTCACTTCGCCTTAGGAATTTTCCCCTAGTGACACCTGGTAATCTAGCAGGCTGGGAATATGGGCAAAAATCCCAACAGTGATTCCCTTGGTTACCTATAAAGTGAGTCAGTACCAAAACAGAGAAGGAAACAGTGACTTCCAATATGGTAAGCAGCAAGTGGGGATTTTCCATTAGTCATGGCAGTTTTGTTGGGGAGACAGAATTCTTATACTTAGTAAAATTTAAAATTTGTCAAAACAAGGTTAGATATTAAACTCTCTTTCCTCTTGGTGTAACTCACCAAGCAAATTATATGAAAAACAAGAAAGTAATTATAATCGCCCACTGTAGTTTTGCTCCAATGCCCACAGATTCTCCGCTGGCTGCTCCAGTGTGGGGCAGCGACGAAACTCCCCCCACCATTTTCCATCCAGCAGGAAAACACGCTTGGACTGGCTCAGCCAGTCATACCAAACCCCTGGGTGATTCGTTCCTCTCAAGGATCTTGACGCCCACCTCGCTCATACCTAAGAAGTTCCTTGCTGCCCCCTGGTGCTCCTCTGGAGCAACATGCGCTACAGCCTAAGGGTCAACTATGGGAAACTATTCCCATACCACGACCAAGCCATTATCAAAATGGCATAGGTGGTGATGATTCCTGATAGTTTTATTGAATTCTGTCCCTATAAGGGGTATTTCAACCTCAGATTCACCTGTGAAGCTGATGCCGCCACTGCGGCAACTGTGCCCCTGGTATTCCAGGGCACCCCTCTTCCCAAAATTCAGACCCAGCTCTCAGCGGACACCACTTTGGTGGTCCAGTTTTCTGGTTTGCTCACCCACCTCCCCCCTGCGGTGCTCCACCAGGAGCTGATGGACGGATTGGCAGCCTATGGCTCCAACCCCATCTTACAATTTGTGGTCCCAAATAGGGCCACACGCCTTGCTGGGCCTCGGGCATATGCCATAATCAGCCCTGAATATAGTAAAATCACCGTGACAATTCCCCCTCACACTGTATTCCTTCTGCCCCCTAACCATCCATTTTGGACCCACGGTGAGGGCGGGCGGATGATCTGCCCATCCTGCTTTGAGTTGAACCACTCAAAACGCAAGTGCCCCTCCTTAGTTACTTCTAATGGATTGGACTTTTTTCCCACCAACCCCTAATCTGCCACCCACCCCAAGCCAGTTCTGGCGTGAGGCACAATCCTACCTCCTCCTCCCCCAAAGCCTGTTGCTGCAGCTGCACCTGCAGCCACCAATCAGCCTCCTCCTCGCCCCAGTGCCACAAACGCTTTACCCAATCAAGCACAGGATTGGACCCCTGTTTGATTCCATGCATCCTTCAATGAATCAACCAATCCTCAACCATATGTTAATTCCCTGATTCCATTCAGCCAGAACCCATGGGAGTTCTTGGTGAAATTGACGAATCAGGTAATATCATTGAAGAACCATCACTGCAAGTCAACCGGTTCTGTAATGCAGAATGGGACGCAGAATTCTCCCCTCATTTATATGCCTTACAGCCGAATGCCAAATCATTCTACAGCGACCACCAGCTTGCAGTAGAAGCAGCCGCCACAACAGATTGCCATCTTCTCTGCAAAGCTGCTGCCAAATCAGAGGCAATGCTCACAGGAGGAATTCCACCTCATGTCATCCCCATAGAACTTACTCCAAAAAAGTAAGATTAATATGAAACAATTGCAAAAAAATGTCAGCAACGCTATCCAGAATGTGGTAGCTGTAGCATGGAATTCAAAAGCTAAGATTACTTAAACCAATATTACCACGTTCATTAAACTACCAGATAACCACATTAAAGCTGAAAAAGCTTTAGCTGAATATATCACTGCCATTTTTGTAGTTGGCAATTTCTCAGAAGTTCTAATTATTAAAGATATCAAACCACATGCCACCAATGCCCCAACGCCCTTGATATCAGCCTTGACACATACCCTACTCTGTGATGAGTAAGCTGCTGTCAAAGATGAGCCCCCCGAGCCCCCTCCCCTTCTGCCATGGAGGGATAAGCGGTCTTTGCTGCCCACCTGATTGGTTGTTTCATTTGGTGTTTCACTCAATCCACTCATTTTGGGCTTTTTGTTTGAATCAATTAGTTACGTTAGTTTTTAGTTCAGTAATGTCCGTCCCCTGGCCAGCTTACCTCAGTTAAATAAAAGGTTAAAAATTAGGTTCTACTAAGGAAAGTATAAAATAATCCAGCGCATTACTGTATGAAGTGCTGAGTTTTTATTACGTAAAATAAGTGGGAGGGGAAGACTTGTGCCCTTGTATGACAACAGAGTGGCTGCTGAATATTCTTATTGATGTCAGTATTTGTTTATTGTTAGTTTCCTAAGTATTCTGTTGTTTGCAATGACCTCTAGAATTGGATACAGCATATGGCTCATTCAACGTTTTGATTTAGTGTTTCTGAAAAAATTTCAGGTGTTGGTATTTTCTCTCTCATTTTCTTAGAGATATTTTGTCTAAATGAGGTTCTCCTATCTAAAACATTCAATGAATTTAATTGCATTCATTTGAATATTCTACCTCATTTAATGTGAAAATTTTGCTCCTTTGGTGTTTTGATTTCAATCTGACGGAATGAGTGAATATTTCTTGTCATAATACCAAATTTTTCTAAGGTACACTTTGCCAGAGTTATGTGAAATTGGGGGCTGGAGCGCCCACTGGCTTGTAGTTGGGACAAGCATATTGTGGGGGGCTGGCAACCACCAACAGCTCGTTAAAGGTTTTCTCAAGTCTGATATTTTCTTCAACGGCATTTCTCAGTGAGAATTTCTTTTCTTAGCATAAAGGGGTATAGCTGCCTATCCAGCCTGATGGCTGTGGCGAGGATCCTTACAATTGACCTTTCTAGTAAAGATTAATTTTTATGCTATATCAGATTTTAAATTCATCTACTCTAAAGTAAGAAAATTTTAACTAAGTTCTAATAATCATGCTAAGGTTCTTAAGAAAATTAATTGAGCATTTCATGGATTACCCTATGAATAATTATAATTAACATAGGATATCTATTAGCTGGTAAGTTTTTTAGAGTGTGTATTAGGTTATAAATTTAAATTGTAAGCTTTTCAACTGTAAATTATATAATCTGGTTAATAAAGTTGAGACTAGACTGCCAGCTGGGGTTAGTAAACATTCAGAATACAAACCTAAATGCTGGAGACATAGCCGTCCATCCAGATTGATACTATACTGGGAGGGAAACAATAGAAGAACATCAACTAACATTCACCGTTACCAGCATACCCACTAGTAATAAGCCTTTATAAAAGTGGCAGCCACAGATTCCGCCGCAGTTGTTTTTTTAGGCACCATAGGGAGCCCCAAACTTCTCTGGTAACACAGGTTGCTGACCACGCAAAAAGTCATGAAACTGTACCCACTGTGGAGATTGTATCTCCAAAAAAGTAAGTTCACATCCTGATGCCATATGGCATCAAAATGGGGGTCAACTCATGGAAACCACTATAAAGGTACCCCTACTTGAATAGGGAGTACAGCATTGTAGTTATGGCCACTATGGCACTGTTGTTGCATAGACTCAGAAACATGACACCTATTGGGCAGCGCTATCAAACAAAGAGTGTAAGTTAGATTGGGAATAAGCTGCGTGGAATTTTGTTTTAATGAAATAAATGGTAGAAAATTAACTAAAACCATACCTTTGGGGTGATTGTCTTAAGTTCTGGGACTTGGAGAATAAATAAAGTTTTCCTTAATCAAGAGTATTGAAATCACATTCAGTTTCGCCGGATTGACATTGAAAATCTTCATGATGCCAGATTGATCTCATCCTAACCAGCTGACTTAAGCTTTTTGCTACCAAATTTTCCTTCCTGGTATGATTCTGCTTGGCAGATTGGCGACGCTTTGTCCAGTAGGTGACTGGTTGCACCCATGGACAGGCCACATAAGGAAGGTCCAGTCAGGGTTGCAGCTATTTTAAAAAGACTGTCCATCTTGAGAGAGTTTGATAATGTCTAGTTGATGGTATATAATGCCAGAGGCTCAGCTGCTCTAATGTCTTTTAAAAGGAGTTCCCTAAGGATTAATTGAGTGCAATATTTTTAAAACATACTAAAAGCCCTTACACCAAGTCAGAAAGCTGCAGTAGGGGCAACCGTGGTCTTACTAGGGCAACCCTCAAGGGTGGGAGAGGCGGGGAGGAAGACAACCCTACAATATTCACGGCTGTTTAGTAATATATTAATATAGGGCGTATCATTTTATAAACTATCGTGAAATAGATCATGTGCAAAACTGTGCTGCTTGCGCCCAAAAATGGGGCGTATTGTTTGTGAAAAGGGTAATTGGCTGCATCCTCAGCATGTGCAATGAATTTATTAGTCAATACTGCAGAGGTATTAATTTACTATCTCTTGGAAGGAGGAGAAAGACAATGGATTCATGAAATGGGACATCCGCTTGACAATATCCAGTATTATTTCATGGATGGCGGTGTGCATCGCCAGATTTTCTCACCAGAAAGCAGCAAGGCGATATGGTGGGTGGATTCCACAACAAAAATGGTTCAACAGAAAATTGCATTTTATTTAAGGAAACTTATAGGGAATTAAAGCTAAAGAATAAACTGGAAACCTATTCTAAGGAGGGTGGTTGCCTATATAGTGGAGGGGGAAAGGGGAGCTTGGAAATTTTCAGTGACTAAGCCTCTTGCTGGACACCCTAATCATATTAAGCTTCTTTCATTAGAGTTTAGGGGGACGGTATTAAAGGTCTTGGATGAAGTCATAAAATTTTGGCTGCCTGTCCACCAGATTGAGGATAGATTTATTGGAATACTACCAAATTTTATCAAATTTTAAAGGATATGTAATTTACTAACACCAGTTCTACTGAGAACTATCCTACTTATATTTTAAATTATACAAATTTTTGTAGTAAATTTCATAATCTTCAGGTTTGATCTGCAATCTGAACCATTAATATAGCCCGATCTGACTTATTATGTAAATTTGGACTTACATCTGGTTATGGGTGGGGTAAGACAATTTCTTGGATAACTTCAGTGAATAAGTCACACTTGAGGTGTGCATGAGGGTTCTTCTAAAAGGTTCATAACTGAACACCTCTCTGCAAACCCCTTTAATTATTTTTACTAGATCAGAAGAGGAGATGGTAACATATAGTTAGTTCTTTAAGAGCCAAGTCAATAACACACCGCTCATCTACTAATGAGCTAGGTCACTGATCCTAGAGAGGGGCTCTACTGAGGGCTTGGGCCCCTTCCTGCTTCTATGTGGAAATTGCTCACATCCCTCTGGAGGGACATGTCATCTGGACTTACATTATCATTTCCTTTTGGAACAAGATAATGCCACCTACTGGGGCATTAGCAAGGGCATAATATTTATGCCTTGCAGGAAATTTTGATTGCAATGAGAGCCATTACCTTTTGGGGAGGACAATAGCATTATGGTGAGTTGCGTGTAAGGCTTCCACAAGCTCTTTAAAGTTGACACAATCTCTTGCGCTTACCCAGCTATTTTCATATGAAGGGTAACCCTTACAAACCACCAATTACTGTATTTGGCGTCATTATTTATGGGAGGCCTATATTTCCTTTATCTCAGCCTCTTGGGAGTCATCTATCATGATAGGCTCAGGCGACGTGGGCATAGAACCCTTGAATGGAGAAACAAGGATACATGAAAACGCTGTGCTTTTCCAGTGAGGAAGGATCTTAATACAGAAAAGCAACATTTCCTAAGTCCTTAAACACCTTAATGGTCCCAGAGCGTTTTCATGCTAGTTTACAGGAAGGGTCTTTCATGTCTAGGTGACGCATGTCAAACATGATCGGTTATTCTTCTTTAATCTAGGCTTGGGTGGCGTTTTTGGTCTAAAATTTTCTTGTTATCCTACACTACCTTGAACAGGTGCTCATGTTGAAGGTTGTGGGTTTTTCATATGTGATTCAGGCTTCCTCTGCAATAGGAACAGTATAATTGAGACGAGTGCCTATGTGTAATGAGGGGTTTCAACCCAAAGTGGCTTCAAAAATGGAAAGGCTGGTGGAGGCATGGGGAGCGTTATTATATGCAAACTGCGCCAGGGTAAGGTCTGATGCCCCTTGTGTCATGACTAGCAGAATCATAACAGTGGAGATATTGCTCCAGGTTTTGGTTCAATATCTCATTTGACCATCTGACTGGGGTGACAAGCAGTAGACCTGTAGATTTTGATCTGGAGGAGTTTGAGTAGGGCACTCCAGAATTTAGCAGAAAATTGGAGGCCGCGTTCACTAACTATCTTCTTAGTGAGTCCAAACATGGAGAATACATTAGTCACAAACAATGCCGGCATCTCTTCATAAGTGATTGTTGTGTTTTGGGGGATGAAGAGCACAAACTTAGTGAAGAGATCAACCACCACCATGATCATATCACACCCCTTAGAAGGTGGCAACTCCCTAATAAAATCTACAGATACAGAGGTTCAGGGGCCCTCTGCTTGTTGCAAATGGGTGTAAGAGGCCCTTTTTCCCTTATCTATCATATTTGGATTGTGCACACGCTACACAATTGGAAATTCATGCAGGGATCTCCTTGAAAGATATTGGCAGTTATAAGTTCTTTTACCCAGTTACCCTCACTTTTGGACCCAATATGTCCCGCAGTTGGGGGCTCATGATGCTCTTAAATCACCTGTTCACAAAAGGTGTGAGGAACCCAAACTTGGTCTCTGAACAAGATTACCCTATCCTTAAGGGCATAGATAGTACGTTTATAAACTTTAGATTACAAGTCCTCATATAATGTGATCCCTTCTGGAGATATCAACTGGGCAGCAAGTATTTTATCAGGAAGGGGAGCATCTGGTGACAAACTGTCAGTGGAGACAGAAAAAGGAACCAGTTTCAAAATTTGGGAGGCAGGGATAGCGGTATTGAGGTTAGGGAACTAGTCTATGTTGATGTTCATGGAGAGGTTTCTACTCAACAAGTCTGGCAATAACTTTAAGCCTTTCCAAAAATTCATACTTGAAATCAAAAAGCATATATTACTGTATGTGCGGGTCTGACGGTGGGAAAGCTTCTGAAATTTTCTATAGTACATCAGGGGCTGGTGTTTATGCGCACAGTAATCTATGCTGGCCCCTTGAGGAAGTAGCGCCAGTGAGTTATTGACTAAGACACAGCCTCCAGCTCCTTATCATATATTTTAAGGTCTAGTCAGTGACTAAGAACTTACAAGAAAAGTACGCAATAGGATGCTCAACCCCATCATGTCTTGGAGGAGCACAGAACCTACAGCAACTGAAATTGAATCCCAAGCCACAATGAAGAGCTTAGAAGAGTCAGCATGCCTGATGACTGGCTCAGTAAAAACCTTCCTTAATAGTGTCAAACGCATGTTAGAATTCAGATGTCTGTTTGAAGGGTGTTTTCTTACCAGTAAGTTAATGCAGAGGAGCTTCTAGTTGATCAAGGGCAGGTGAAAACGTCTCAAGGAAGATTAATGTCCCAAGGAAGCTCTCAAGTTTCTTTTGAGTTATTGGGGTTAGCCAAGACTGATTAGCTTCTGACTATCATGGGGTACTTTATACTCATCCTTTAAAACTAGGTTCCTTATGAAGATCACTTCCTCACAAAAGTATTTTCACTTGAAGGGCTTCACAAAGAGTCCATCCCTGTGGTCGGCAGCCATGACTTCTTCCATATCTTTTTCAAGTTGCTCATGAGTGGGTGAATGAATTAAGATGTCATCAATATAGGCAGCCGCGCAGGAGAAGTGCAGGTCACCTAGGACATCATCTATGAGGCTCTGGAAAGTTTCTGGCGCGTTCTTCAATCCAAATGGCATTGTTTTGAACTGAAAGATTTCCCACTTTGTATGTATAGCAGTGGGCCACTCCTGTCCCTCCTTAACTCTTACTTGAGTGAAGGAATTTACCAAATCAAGATTATAGTAAACATGCGATTTTTCAATAGACTGAGCTATTGATGTTCCAATTGGAGGGGATAGGGGTCTGGAACTGTCACATTATTTTGACATATCTACTATCAAGGCATGGCCGCAGGGTTCCATCTGCCTTCTGCGCAAAGACAACTGGGAAGCAATGGGGGATGACTCCTTCACTAAATAACTTTTTGTCAACATGTCATATAGCCATTTGCTTATAGCTTTGTCCTCTTCCTCAGTATGATTGTATAATGGGAAATTTATATTGACAAGATGTACTGTCAGTTGAAAGGCTAGATCATACTCTGAATGAGGCGGAAACCTAGCAAGGCTCATGTCAAATAAATCTTTGTATGGGTGAGAAAATATTGGAAGTCCAGAGGAATATTTACATGAAGATTAGTAGGAGGTAGTATAGAGCTCAAGGAGGTCTCAAGAGGAAGGGTATCATTTAGGGAATTCCTCACTGAGCTCATTATTGGTGAAGAAGAGGGAGTTACTTCCCACCTTGATATCAAATTTTTGTCAATACCACTAACCTACACCAAGGATTACCAGGTATAATAACTCTGTAATAGCTGATAAATAATCACAAAATCTGAAACTATGCACAAAAAATTATACTGGCTGATGCAAATCATGAAACTTTAAAGGTTGAGAGGATAGGCCCAAAAATTAGAGAGGCCACATCAGTGGCAAGATCTAATGCTTGTGCAATTCTAAGGTCCATAAAAGTGCCAGCTGCTCCTGTATTTAGGAGTGCCTGCACAGTGACTTTGCTTGTCATAGAACAGAAGGTGATAGGAAAGGTGAGATAAGCCTAATCCTCATGGTGGAAGCTGAAATGAAAGGGCTTTAATAGAAGGAGCCAATGCGAGAAGTGGCTTATTGATAAAGCAATCCCTGATTTGACCAGATATGGTTCAAAGTGTAAAAACACGTTTTTCAACAAAAAAATTGGATTACAAATTAGTTTAGGTGGGTTTTTTGACTATCATGTAGTGAACGCCTCACCCAAACAAGTGGGAAGGGTGGAGAGCTCCAAGGATTTTGGCCAGTTTATTGTGTCAGGGTTGCTGCTAATTAAGAGAAGGCTGTCCCCTTTGAGAGGGTGTCAGATTCTGATGGTTGACCCAAAAATAAACCCTTCAACAACCATTAGATTGGCCTGAATATCCTCCTGATGCTCAACTAATACTCTAAATTCCTACCTTGAAGCCTATTACAACTATAAGACTTAGATAGATTCTATCAACATCAATATAATCTGAAGATTCTATCAAGAACTCAGGTCAAATATGCACGCAGCTTTAAGGCTGATTATAACACCCAAAACTTGGCAATTATTCCCAATTACTCGGGGCCAATATTATTATTTAACATAAGAAATTGTTTGGGATCAACCTGAAGATAACGCCTAAAAGTCTCTAGGACTGAACGACGTTTTAACATAATCAACTTTGCACTCTAGGGCGGAATTTGTATGTCAATCCATGTAATTGGTATGATAGCACTTGCACATGGACTGCCCAAAAGGGAGTACCTAGTGCTATCTAGAGAGAGGCCTGCTGGCATCCTGATTAGGGGTACGTCATCTACTTGAATCGATGCAGGATTTTCACAGAACAAGTATTTTGTCAGCAGTATGACGAAACTCAAATCAAGAAGATCCTAGGACAATTTTGCATGTTTTTATTGCAATTTTTCCCCTGAAATTCTCTAATTTGAGAGTATTTTGCCACCAATAAACCTAGCAATAGGTCTCAGTTGTAGGCCAAATTGAAGTGGAAAATAATCTTTTGAAATTTTGTGCTCAAATGTGGCCAGGAGATGCCCTAGAGGTATAAATACTGGCGCCTGGCCTAATGACTGATCATCAAATAAATACCCTATAATAAAAGATATTTTATTTTATCACTTTCCTGATTTTATCAGAGTCTTTCCTTTGGAGAAGTGTCAACAAGCTTAAAGCACAGCTTGTATTGAAACCTGCCTCTGAAGAAGTTCTCAATTACATTGGGAAAATTATGCCCAAAATTGACCAGAAGAGTCAACGCTATTTTAATAGGCCTAGTGATTTTCCAAACAGTGAATATACTTTAAGCCACTGGCAACATTGAGGATCATCTGGAAGAACTTCATCCCAATTAAGCATGCAGGATACCAATTATCAAGCAAGAGATCCTTGTATTTTCACAACTGGTGCTCACTCAAAACTGGTGACACTCTCCAAAATGGATTTACATAACCGGTTCCTGGCAGATTTGGCCAGATGAGAAAGCGACAATGAGATGGAAACTAATGATAAGGAAATCTCAGATTATTTTAATACTAGCCACCAAGGCTCTGAAGCGGGTACCTCCTACTCCCTGGATCTTATAACATGGGGGGAGCTCATGCAGATACAACAAGCCCAATTGATCTTACATCTGCAAGCGTAAAAGCTATGCTGAAAACCCCTATATCAGGATTTTAGGATTGATACTTCATAAATCGATCCCTCCTTCATCCTGTTCTACTACCTTAAGGATCAGGCGCTCAATATTGAGATATATATGAAGTACTGCGACACAAACATGGCATCTCTTGCAAACGTCTCACAGACAGTCAAGCAACTAACAAATTCCTGGTTAACTTTGTTCAACCCTCAATTAAGCATACCCAGCGAATCATTGCTATACAAAATCTGGCAATCACAGAAATCTACCATGTCCAAGGGGAGGAACATTTTCTAAAATGCTCTACTGGACAAACTAAGTTCCAGTTTTGCTGAAGTCCAAAAAGGCAATTGTGGATAATATGGGACTTGCCAATGAAGCTCATGGGAGATTAAACACCCTTGAGGAGCTTCATAATGAAGGAGTCCCAAAGATAGCCACAGAAGTTCTTGCTCACCATGGGTTATCGCACAAATGGGTACAAAACATGAATAACCACTGTCAAAAACTGGAAACTCATTCTGATTACCTATTGTCTCAGTCAGAACGACTTACCATACATGCCACTTTGGGCCAAAGAAATCACCTGGATTTAAATGTAAAAGTCGATGAATTCAATAATTGTGTTTGGGACAAGCTGGATACTGTAAACAAAAACTTTGAAGACCTTGCAGCAAAACCAGCCATCTTAAATAGGGATGAAGAGGATGCCTAGATCAAAGAGAAAATCTCAAAACTTTGGACTGTGGTGTCAATATTGCAGGCCAGAAATACTGAAATTACTCAGGAGAATTGGGAACTCAGAATGCAATTATCAACTGCAAATTCCCAGGGGAGACAGTATGGCCAAAGATATTAAAAGCATAATGACCAATCAACTTTTATTTAAAGAGGAGTATGAAAACCTTAAAAATAATTTGAATCCCTCAAAAAGCAAGGCTGTCAGTGCTCACCCAGCTCTGACAAAAGAGAAATAGGAAAAATCTTTGCTTATTCAGCCAAAAGACAGTTTGGAAAAACAATTAAGGGCCGAATTCAAGCATCAGAATCCAGTAGTTCAGAGCAATATCATGAAATTGAATCAGAAAAACTTGACACCAAGGCAGAAATCAATATTTTGAAAATCTGTTCTATGCCTAGAGTCCTGGCATCGATCTTGACTCCAGATACTCCCCAATGGGAAGAAGGCCAATTATGAGCGATGATACACCAAGACGTATAAGAAAAAGTACAACCCCTATGCCCAAAACAGGGCGAGATGACTTCAAACCATTAAATTTACCAAAGTTCAATAGGGATGGGAATGTTCGCTCTTTCCTCAAGCTATTTGAAAAAGCAATGAGGGGAGCATCAGACCATGCAAAAGGATCAGCACTGATTAACTCACTCGACTCCCATAGCTGTGATCTCGTTATGCCCTACTTGGGTGATGATTGGTCCTATATGAATGCCAAAATTGCAGTGACAAAACAGTTTGGAGGTCCTGAGAAATTAGAAACCCTAAAAAGAGAGCTTCTTAATATTAGATTCAAGCAGAATGAGACTATTAAGAACTTTGCGGATAGATTTATCCATGAGGCACAAGTTCTGCATGGGTGCAATGCAATAGATAAGTTTGACGCCAAGATTGCAATGGAGCACGCAGTTATGCCCTTCTGTGAACTGCACAATGTCATGATACCTGCATTTAATGGAAGCTTGGAAATCCAACAGCTTACCAATTACTTGAGAAGCTGTTCCCATAATTTCAATGCCCCTAACTAGGCCAAAGAACAGAAAAATCACAATCTTCAGGCTAAAAAAGCAACACTATGTCTGACTAGGGGAAAAATTTCAAACTACAAACCAAAAATTTGAGCAAAAGCAGCAAAAAGGGCTGATTACATGCCACAACTGTGATCAAATGGGTCATTTTGCTAACCAATGCTACAGATGGTCCAACAAAAAGCCTGGGGTCAACGTTGCTCTAGAAATCAACAGCGACGGTGAGGCGGGAAAAGAGAAGGTGGAGTAGAGGCGGAATGCTCTAACTCCACTGATGTTCAAACCATTCCACTTAACCCTGGGAAGCTCTTTATGGCCAAAGACGTTGCCAAAGATAACCTCCACCATATCATGGCTGTTGGGACTTCAGGGGAGGAACTCCAACCCAGCCCCTATTAATCAGAACCCCAAAGCCCCCAGCGAGTTAATAGGCCAATAAGGCCCAAAGTAAGGCTAAATAGGAAAAAAGATAGATGAGAAACGGTGCTTTATTGAAATGATCCCTGAGGTATTTATGGAACCTCAATGGATTGGGAACAGGTGGAATTGGGAGTGGGAATTGACAAATAAAAATAAATAACAAAATTAATATTAAAAGGGGATCAGGAACATCCTCGGCAAAATTCGCTGGTGGTCCCAAAAGGGTAACTTGATTGGGTACAAGCGCCAAAAGGGATTTCGCCGCGACCTAATTGAGTTTTAACATCCTCAGCATTAGTCACCAAAGTTATATTTGAATTTTATTGGGCCTAATCCCCAATACTTCAGATCAGGCTTACCCCAAATTAATGGGGAGCCCAATCTGGCATCCGCCCATAGGTGGGGCATGACCCCTATTTGGGGCTTCCCCCAATAAAGGGAGAATCCTGACAGAGCCCCCTCCAAACCTTGACTAGGGGTCAAAGCTGAAGTGGGGGCACCAGATCTGGGTGGCAGGGAGGAACGGGCCAAGGTAGCTGGCATGGACTCAATGGTGGGATCTGGTGAGTGTCATCAGGGAGTGGCCCTGGCATCAGTGTAAGAGCCAGTATTGGCGCTGGGGCTGGCATCAGGATCAGCACCTGGCATTGGCACTGGGGCTGGCATCAGGAGGAGGTCCCAGCATTGGGGTTGACACTCAGCATTGGCACAGGGGCTGGCATTGGGAGGAGGCCCAGCATCAGTGCTGGGGCCAGCATTGGCATAAGAGCCAGCATCGGGGATGATACCCTGGTAACCTGGGCTTGGCCGCCCAGGTAGCTTTGGAGGCCATTAGCCCCCATCCTGGCTTGCCCTCTTAGTTCAGAGGCCAGGGACCGCCCCTCCTCCTTCTGTTCTTAGCTCTTGCTGAGAACTTGGGTGCCCCCTGTAGTGAGCACTACTGTCAGGACTTTGGGGGAGGAACTCTAACCTGGCCCCTATTAATCAGGGCCCCAAAGCCCCCAGTGAATTAATAGGCCATTAAAGCCCAAATTAAAGCTAAAAATGGAAAAGAGATAGGTGAGAAATGGTACTTTATTGAAAATGATCCCTGAGGTATTTATGGAACCTTGATGGATCAGGAATGGGTGGAATTGGGAGTGGGAATTGATGAATAAGGATAATAAACTAAATTAATAATACAAGGGGAGCAGGATTATCATCAGCATAATTCGCTGGTGGTCCCAAAAGGGTAACTTGATTGGGTACAAGCACCAAAAGGGATTTTTCCATGACCTGATTGAGTTTTAATATCCTCAGCATTAGTTATCAGTGTTAAATTTGAATTTTATTATTAGGGCTGATCCCCAATACTTCAGATCAGGCTTACCCCATGTTAATGGGGAGCCCAATCCAGCATCCGCCCATAGGTGGGTCATGACCCCTAGTCAGGGCTTCCCCAAATAAAGGGAGAATCCTGACAGTGGCTAATGATGCCATGATGATCACTACTCGGGCCACAGCAAAAGCAACTAAACCCTTGAAAATTGCCAAATAAGCCCAAGCAGAGGTATCAAAATCTTATGTGAAACAGATTACTGATCAGAGTTTAGACCTCCAACCCAGATTTTCAACTTATCTACCTAAGCTTAACAAAGTTCAAGTAGCTATTCCCATGAAGTCCTTAGCAGATAACTTCCCATATATCTGCTCAAGCCTGAAAGCACACCTGGAATTGGGCAACAGCCACAGCATTCACACAATATATACTTCTGAAAAATACTCTGAATGTACTTATGTGGACATAGCAGTGAATAAGGTGCAGGTTCGGGTCATTGTTGATAGTGGCGCTCCTATCAATATAGTCAGTACAAAATTGGTTAAAAAACTGAAAATTGCGCCCAATTTTGCCCAGTGTCAGGAATATAGAACATCTGGATAACATACAACTAAATCGCTGGGTGCGTACAGTGCCCTAACTCTCAGATTTGGATCTATTGTAGTAATAGCACCTACTATAGTGTTGCCAAATATGAACTATGATATCCTAATTGGGACTGATTTCTAAGAAGATATGGAGTTGTTACCAAATTTAAGGATGATACTCTCACCATTCTTGGCCAGGCTATTCCACTTTTCTATAACTGGGATAGGGCAGTTGAGAAAAAGAAACCCAGACTATTCATAAATCTGGCCTACAAAGATGGAGTCATCCTGATTGAGTATGTCAAAGCGCGGTCAAAGATAAAAGCAATACCCACTCAGATCAAAGAGTCAAAAGGCAGACCACTTCAATCAAAACAGAGCATTACTATACCATCTAGAGATCAAGTAATCATCCCAACGGGACTAACAATTAATATCTCAGAAGAACTTTATGGTGAAGTATATCAACCATGGTCTAAATCTCAATTAAAACCATATTGCCCCTGGTATTATCATTCCTGGCCATGGAGAAATACACATCTTGTGTGCAAACCTGCAAAATCGGCCCATATCCATCAAGCAACATCAAACAATTGCATTTCTGCATCTGTTCCCTACCTCGGAAATTCACTCATTCCATTAGTTTGGAACTTTTGTCAAATTAGAGCTTCTCAATAAGGACCTACTAAGCATAAATAATGTCGTCCCTATGGCTGAGTTAAGCAACCTGACCAACTCTGAGAAGAACCAAGCTCAGGAGTTATTCTCTAAATATTAGAAAATATTTGCATAAGATGATTTCAACTTGGGATGTGCTAAGGGTGTCACCCACAAAATTGATACCGGAGATCATAAACCAATTTGATTATGCCTGATTAGATGCTCAAAATCATCAGAATAAGCTTTATTTAAAGAGATTAAGGAACTCCTCGATCATGGCATGCTAGTCCCTTCAAAAAGTCCATGGGCAGCACCAATTTTGATAGTGAAGAAAAAGGATGGAAGCAACCAAGTAGTCATTGATTATCAGAAGGTAAACAACATCACAAAGAAGGACTCGTACCCTCTGCCACAAATTGACAATGCCTTTGATAGGCTAGGGGGTGCAAAGTTCTTCTCATCAATGGACCTTATCAGCAGGTATTGGCAAATAGATCTTCCCAAAGAGGAGCGCGAGAAATGTGCAATTATAACCCAAGAGGGCCAATTTTGGCTGATGAGAATGCCTCAAGGGCTCTGCAATTCCCAGCTACTTTCCAAAGGGCTATGGACACAGTTCTGGGATAGTTGAAGTTATCATGTGTACTGATGTACCTTGATGATATCAACGTTTTCAGCCGCACTTTTGAAGACCACCTGGAACACTTAGAGGAGGTTTTCAGAAGACTAGCAGCTGCAAACTTAAAAATCAAGCCCAGAAAATGCCAAATCTTCAAAAACCAACTAAAATACCTCGTATTTGTAATTGACAAAGTGGGTCTTTGGCCCCAACCCTCTAAGCTGGATGCCATCTCCAAAATGAGATGGCGCAAAATCCAAGCGTGATATCCAAGTATTCCTAGGCATGATTGGGTACTATCACCGATTTATTACAATTTTGCACAGCTTGGGGAGCCACTTTTCTATCTACTTAAAGATAAGGTCCCATTTGACTGGACTCCAGCTTGCCAGTATGCATTTGACCAACTCCATTTGGCCCTATTGGGTGTGCCTGTTCTTTGATACCCAGATTTTAAAACATGAATTTATCGTCCAAACTGATGCATCTCTAACTGCAGTGGAGGCCATGTTATCCCAAGTTGGAGAAGATGGGGAAGAACATCCAGTCGCCTACACTAGTCTGACCTTTAATGTTCAGGAAAGAAACTACACGGTGATGGAACAAGAATACTTTGCCATCATATATGCTTGCAAGCAATTTTGGGTCTACCTTCATGGCACTCATTTCAAAGTTGTTACTGATCATGCTTCCCTGAGATGGTTGAACAACTTAAGAGAACCTGAGGGCCGATTAGCCCACAGGTCATTAAAGCTTCAAGCTTATGACTACAACATTGAGCATCAAGCTGGGGCAAAACATCAAAACGCTGATTGCCTATCCTGACTACCCACCATTGTAACACTTATTCAGGCCGCAGATGAATTGTTTTATAAATGGTCAACATAGAGTACCAAGATGAGCCCAAATCCGTTCAAAATATATTATCAAATATACAAAAAAATACAACCATCAAAAACGGGACACTTTACAATATCATTGAGGGCAAGAAGTATATTTTTCCAAGACCCTCGGCCTGAATAGACCTAATAACGATGCATAAGGCCATAGGGCATAGTGGATTCAAGAAAACAAAAGAGCATCTGAAGCAATTCTACTATTGGGAGTCAATGCATTTTGACATCCAAGAAATGCTTGAATGCTGTGCGGAACGCCAAGATGAAAAACCGTTCCAAAAAAGCACATCTTACCAGCTTGTTTGGCCAAAGTTTGCCTGACACACTGTATCTATTGACGTTGTCATCTTACTTCCAACAAGCAATATGAAGGCCAAGTACATATTGTAGCCATTGACCACTTGACCAAATGGGTCAAGGCCAAGGCTACTTGGGAAGCTGGAGCGGCAACTACAGCCAAGTTCATCCTTGAAAACATCATCTACAAGCATGAGTGTCCCCAGGTTATTCTTAACAATAATGGAACCAATTTTACCGCCAATGTCCTTGCCAATCTCAACCAATTAATGAAAGTATGAGGTGTGCTTTCTGCTCCTTATCATCCCAAAACTAATGGTACTGTTGAGCGCGCAAACAGGACTTTGGTGAACATTATCATGTATTAACTTTGGCCAAACTATCCAAATGGAGTACTTATCTAAGTTTGGCAGTATTTGCCTACAATATCTTCTACCATTTGTCATCCAGGATGTCCCCGTTTTAAGTATTATATGGAAGACATCAAGCCCTACCAACGCTACTATATTCAGCCCTAGAGGAACCTGGAAAAAACACTTATACTCAATACATTGAGAAGCTTGTGGATACTTTAATCAAACTACAAGCTCAGGCCTTTGACAACAGTTTTGCCATGAAAAAAGCCCAACATCAAAAGGACTTAGAAAATCACTACAAATTGGCCAAATTTGAAGTTACAATGAAGTTTTATTTTGTAACATCCATGGATCGGGCTGAATGCAAAAGTTAGATCACATCTGGGTAGGGCCATTTGAAATTATTGAGAAAACATCTATGTAAAATACACAATCAAGTATTAGGACCAGCCATATATACAACTGAGTCCATGCAAAATTCCTAAGAATGTTCAAGAAGCAGGCAATTAAGAAAAAAAGGAAAAAGGAAAAAAAGGAAAAACATATATAAAAAATTAGTTTTATTTTAATTAATACTTTAGTTCACACTTGAGGTTGGGGTGAAGATCCAACTCCAGATTTGTTGGGCGTTCAGGCTGAATTTACCAAATGGAAGATCCAACTCCAGTCTCATCAGGCACTTTGGCCAAAAATAACAGATGACGAAAAACCAACAAAGGCTAATTGGTAATCTTAAGGCTTATGTTCAAGTCAAGTGGGGGAGATGTCATATTCTGGTGATTGACCTAAAAAAACTTTTCAACAACCATCAGATTGGGCCAAATATCCTCCTAATGCTCAAGCTAATACTCTAAATTCCTACCTTAAAGCCTATTACAACTACAAGGCTCAGGCCAATTCTATCAACGTCAATCTAATCCAGATATTCTATCAAAAACTTGGGGAGAATATGCACGCAGCTTTAAGGCTGATAATTGCACTAAAAACTTGGCAAATAGTCCCAATTACTAAGGACCAATATTATTAATCAACATAAGAAATTGTTCAGAATCACCCTGAAGATAACGTATAAAATTCTCATGGACTGAATGACGTTTTACATAATCAACTTTCCACCCTAGGGCGAAATTTGTATGACAATCCATGTAATTGGCATGATAGCACTTGCACATGGACTGCCCAAAAGGGAGTACCTAGTGCTATCTAGAGAGAGGCCTGCTGGCATCCTGATTAGGGGTACGTCATCACTTGAATCGATGCAGGATTTTCACAGAACAAGTATTTTGTCAGCAGTATGACGAAACTCAAATCAAGAAGATCCTAGGACAATTTTGCATGTTTTTATTGCAATTTTTTCCCTGAAATTCTCTAATTTGAGAGTATTTTGCCACCAATAAACCTAGCAATAGGTCTCAGTTGTAGGCCAAATTGAAGTGGAAAATAATCTTTTGAAATTTTGTGCTCAAATGTGGCCAGGAGATGCCCTAGAGGTATAAATACTGGCGCCTGGCCTAATGACTGATCATCAAATAAATACCCTATAATAAAAGATATTTTATTTTATCACTTTCCTGATTTTATCAGAGTCTTTCCTTTGTAGAAGTGTCAACAAGCTTAAAGCACAGCTTGTATTGAAACCTGCCTCTGAAGAAGTTCCCAATTATGTTGAGAAATTACACCCAAAATTGACCAGAAGAGTCAGGGCTATTTTAAAGGCCTAGTGAGTTTCCAAATGGTGAATATACCATAAGCCACTGGCAATATTGAGGATCATCTGTCAGAACTTTGCCCCAATTAAGTTTGCAGGATACCGATTATTAAGTGAGCGATCCTCAGATTTTCACAGAGGGTTTGACAGTGTCCAGGTGTTGGTACAATATTCCAGAGGCTCAGCTGCTCTAATGACTTTATAAGGGGTTCCCTAAAAATGTATTGATGGTTAATCTGTTTCAACAACACACCAAAGGCCCCTACAAAAAGCCAAAAGCCTGAAATAGGGGTAACCACAGGTCTTACTGGGGCAACCTAAGGGTGTGAGGGTCAGGGAGGGCGACAACCCCTCCAAGTTTCATGACTATCTATAATATCTTTAAATATGGCGGATTATTTTTGTAAACTAGCGTGAAATAGATCATGTTAAAAACAGTGCTGTTTGCACCCAAAAATGGAACGTATTGATTGTAAAAAGGACGATTGACTGAATACTCAGCATGTGCAATGAATTTATCTGTCAATGCTGCAGATGTATTCATCCACAATCTCATGGAGGGTGGGAACTGACGATGGATCCATAGAAGGGGACATCTGCTCTGAAATCTCCAGTATATTTCACAGATGGTTGTGTGCATTGTTAGGTTCTGGTGAATGACTCAAAGATAGAACCTTCAAAAACCCTCATCAATTCTGGCCAATCACCCTAAAGATGGATTTAGTAAATCTTCCCAATTAGCCTTGCTTAGCCTGATACAATGGTAAAGGAGTTGTTTTGGGATTAATACCTAATTACGCTAAGAAATCCCATGAGCTAACAGCACCTATAAGATTGCCACTCATTTTATTGCAATCAGTTTTTGCCTTATTGCAAATTCTGTATTTTAATTTTTAAATTTGGCGCAATAGCACTTTCACATGAACAGCCCAAAGGGATTATCTAGTGCTATCAAAAGGCCTGCCAACATCATAATTGGGAGTACATCATTAAATTGGATTTGATGCCAATCTTCCCAACAAATTTTATTTTTTCAGATGTATGACGAAACTCAATTTGGGCTGATCCTAGGAGAATTTCACATTTGAGTTGCAATAATTGTACCTTAACCCTACTAAATTATGAGAGTATTTTAACACCAATAGACCTAGTAAGGATCATTGTTGAATCAGTTCTTAAGCTGAACTGTGGTGAAAAATATAATATGTGGAAAATAGCATGCTCAAGGTATGGCCAGTAGATGCCCTAATGGTATAAATGCCGGTGCCTGGCCAAGTAAAAAGGTATTAAATAAATCAAGTAATAATCATATAAAATTTAAGAAGAAAAATTCTTAATAAAGATCTATTATTTTCTTAATTCTCTTATATCTGGTTATTTTATTAGAGTTGGTTTTGATTAAGAATGTTAATAATCTGTTAGGAAGAAATTCTCTAGCTTGTACCTTTGGCTGCATTAGTAGAAGTTCCTGAATTTGTAGGGAAAATTAGCCTAAGAAGACCAGAAGAGTCTTATAATTTTAGATAAGCCTAGTGTTCTTACACATGGTCAATATATTATAAGACACTTGGCAAAAAGTGAGAATATTTTGGCTGAACTTCTTCCCAATTATATGTGCAGGATTTTAATAAACAAGCGAGCAATCCCTTAAATTTAACAAAAGCTCACTCAAACTTAGAGACACTCCATGATATGAACCCATAATACCAGACTAGGCAGATCCTTTAGAAGATAAAGTAATAATGAGATGGAAACTAGTGATAAAAATCACTGAATACTTGAATACCAACCAACAAGGCTCCAATGAGGGTGCAACTTACTCCCTATATTTTATCATGGCGGGATGAGGAATATAGATGCATTAGGTCCAATTGAGTTTACATTTGAAAGTGTGAAGAACATGATGGAAAATCTATTCCATAAATTTAAGATTGGTATATCATAAAACAATCTCTCTTTTGGCCACTTTTAATATCTCAAAGATCAGCACTCAAGCTGGAGTTGTACATTATGCATCTTGAGGCAACCATAGCAGCTCTTGACAGGCGTCTTACAAAAGTTAAGCAACCAATGAATTCCTTGGTTGCTTAACTTTGGTCAGACCTCAATCAAGCATGACCAGCGAATTGTTGCCAGACAAGACTTGGAATTCAAAGAAATCTACCATGTTTATGAGGAAGAATAATTCAATTTAATCTTCTGGAAAAAACTTTTATAGTTTTACCAAAATTCAAAAGGCAATTGTGGTCAATATCAAGCATGAGAATGATGCACATCAAATCTTAAACACTTTTGAGAAAAAAGTTTAATATAAGTCCCAAAAATAGTCTTGGAAGTTCTTGCATACAACAGACCGTCTCATAGATAGGTACAAAATGTTAATAACCGCTTTCAAAAGTTGATAACTCCTTCTAATTTATTATTGTCTCAAACTTAATGACTCACTGAACAGGCTACTTTGTCCCAAACAAATTATCTGGGCTTAAATCAATGCACGTTCACTTTGATGAGTATGTTTAAACTGAGTTAGATGCTTTACATAAGAACATTGAAGATCTTGTTTCATTTGCCAGCAAACCCAAATTGGGATGATGAAATTTCTCAGATCAAAGATGATTTTCGAAAATCTGGTCAGCTGTTCAAAGTTGCAGGCCAGAAATGCTGATATTACTCATGAGTTTTTGGGAACTCATAATGCAAGTAACAAAAAATTAATGAGTAGAAAGTCTGACCTAAGATATCAAATGCAATTGAAAAATCAAATTTTATTTAAAAATTGAATGTAACAACTTTGGAAAAGATGTCAATTTTCTTAAGGAGAAGACTTGCCAGTGTTTGATCAGCCTTGGGGAAGGGGGAAAAATTTTCTGTTTATTTAGGCAAAAAATGACTTGTAAAACCAAATAATGCCAAAACCCAATTATCAGGATTTAGTAATTCAGAGCAATATCATGAAATGGAATAATCAGGGATTGATATGGATGCAAAACTGACATATTAAACATCTGTTCTATGCTTATGTTATGGCATTATTCCTGACCCCAGATACTCCCCCAATGAGACAGAGAGCTGATTTTGACTGATGATTTACCAAGAAGAACAAATACTAGAAGTTTGACGCCTAAATTCTAAAATAGGGCGAGATGAATTCAGTCTTTTAAATATGGCAAAGTTTGATTTAGATGGGAACATTCAGTCAAATAACAAGATATTTGAATTTTCAATGTGAAGAGCATCATACAATTTAAAAGCGTCCACATTATCTAACTCTTACTACCACAGCTGCGACCCCATTATTCTATATTTGACTGATGGATGGTCCTATTTGGATGTCAAGAATATCAATGATACAAGAATTCTGAGGTCCTGGAAGACTAGTGGCCCAAAAAAACAATCCTTTAAATATTAAATTCAAGCTTAATGAGGCTATAAAAGACTATGCTGACAAGTTTTACCAAGAGGTCAAATCTTATTCAGGTCTAATGCAATGACCAAGTCTGAATTCAAATTTCAATGAAGCGTGTGATCAAGCCCTTTTATGATTTACACCGTGGCATAATACCAGCATTCGATTAAAGCATGAGAACCCAGAGCTTACTAATTACTTGAGATGTTGTTCTAGCAGTTCAAAAACCCCCAATTGGCTCAAAGATCAGCAAAAAGTTTCTATTTTGGGCCCAAAGAATTACAATATGCTTAAAAGAGGATAAAATCTCAAAATACAAACCAAAAATCTAAACAAAAACAATAGCGTGGCCAATTACATGTCACAACTGTGGTCAAGCAATAATTCACTAGCAAATGCTACATGAAGTCAGACAAAAAGCCCAGGGTCAGCGTTTCCCTAGAAATCAACAATGATGATGAGGCTGTAAAAAGAAAAATTAGAGTAGAGGCAGAATGCTCCAAATCCTCCAATGTTCACCAAACCATTACCCCTGATCATGGTGAGCTCTTTATAGCCAATGAAGTGGCTAAAGGTAACTTCCATCATATTGTGGCTAATGATGTCCTTATAATCACTATTCAGGCTAAAGAAAAAGAAACTATGATTTTAAAAAATTACTAAAGACTCTTGAGAAGAAGTATCTAAACCCTAAGCAAAGCAGATCATTAATCAGGGGGTTAACCTTTACCCCTAGGTTTTCAACTGACATTCCTTCTCTACATGACATACAAGTGACCATTCTGATGAAGACCTTGGAGGATAACTTTACATATATCTGCTCAAGTCTAAAATCACATCTGGAATAAAGCAACAATCACAGTATTCACTCAATAAGTACCTCTGAAGCCTACTTCAAATGTATGTATATGGATATAGTAGTGAACAAGATCTGA
Organism: Massospora cicadina; assembly: GCA_022478985.1. Lineage (NCBI taxonomy): Eukaryota > Fungi > Entomophthoromycota > Entomophthoromycetes > Entomophthorales > Entomophthoraceae > Massospora > Massospora cicadina. The sequence goes on along the minus strand of JAKSZP010008677.1, from coordinate 4,227 downwards.
GTTCATGCCATTGCTGATAGTGGAGCTCCTATTAGTATCATCAGTACAAAAATGGTTTGAAGTTATATTGCACCCAATATTGTTAATTGTCAAAAAATGGCACGTCAGTAGCGCATACAACTAATTTTCTTGGGGCATATAGTACACCACTTTTATGCTTCAGAATCATTGTAATAACAGCATCTTTCATAGTATTGCTGAATACAAACTGCAATATCCTAATCCATACTGTTTTTTAAAAAGATTTGGAGCTGTCATGCATCACAAGGATGATACTCTCACCATTCTTGGTCAGACTATCCCACTGCACTATAACAGGGATGGAGCAATTGAGAAAATAAAGCCCAGTCTATTCATAGATCCGATCTACAAAGATGTAGTAGTACCATATGAGTTTGGCAAAAAAACAATTGAAGATAAAATTATTACCAACACAGAGCAATGAGTCAAAGGAATTCCTCTTAAGTCAAATAATCTTGTTACTATATCATCAAGAGCTCAAGTAGCCATCCCTACTGGACTAACTGTTTAAATTTTGGATTGACTTTACAGTGAAGTATATCAATCATGATCCAAATCACAATATGAGCCAAACATTGCATCTGGTATTATTATTCCTGGCCATGGGGAGATTCATATACTATGTTTAAACCTACAAAGTCAAACACTACAATTAAGAGACACCAGATAATCACCTTCTTGCATATGTTCCTTACCATGGAAATTAGCTCCTTTCACAAATTTAAAACTCTTGATGAAATAGGGATTCCTGACAGGACATAGTTAGCATTAACAATGTTGTCCCAATGGCCGATTTGGTTAACATGACTGACCCAGAGAAAATTAAATCTCAGGAGTTATTTTCAAAATATCAAGAAATATTTGTGCAAGAAATTTTTGACCTAGGATGTACTAAGGATGTCATCCACACCATTAATACCGGAGATCACAAACCAATTGGATTACTCCCAATTGGACGCTTAAAAGCATCAGAAGAAGCATATTTAAAGGAGCGTAAAGAATTTCATAATTGAGGCATGTTAGTGCCATCAAAAAGTCCTTAGCCATGCTAGTTATAATAGCAAAAAAGAATGATGGAAGCAATCAAGTTGTCATTGATTACTGGAAACTAAATAACATCACAAAAGAGGACTCATATCACCTGCCAAAGATTGACAATGCCTTGAACATGCTAGGGGGTGCAAAATTATACTTGGTAATGGACCTCATTAGTGGGTATTGGCAAATTGACATGCCTAAAGAAAAGCACAAAAATATGCAATAATAACCCAAGAGGGCCTATTTTGGCTGATGAGAATGCCTCAAGGGCTATGCAATGTCCCAGTTACCTTCCTGAGAGCCATGGACACAATCCTGGAAGAACTAAAGTTGCCATGTGAACTATTGTACCTTGATGATATTTATTGTTATAGTCACATTTTTGATGACCATCTGGAACACTTAGAGGAGGTTTATAGAAGGCTAGCAGCTGCAACTTTAAAAACCCAGAAAATTTCAATTCTATAGATATCAGCTAAAATTTTTAGCTTTTTAATTGAAAAAATGGACTTTGGCCCCAACCATCTAAGTTAAATGCCATTTCCAAAATGAAATGGCCTGAGTTGAAGTGAAACATCCAAATTTTCTTAGGCATGATCAGTTACTATAACTTATTTATTGCCAATTTTACACAGCTTGGAGAACCACTTTATTGTCTACTTAAGGACAAGGTTTCATTTGACTGGTATCTGGCTTGTCAATGAGCATTTGATCAGCTTTGATTGGCACTATTAATGGCCCCCATCTTACAATATTTGGATTTTGATCGTGAATTTATTGCCCACACTGACACTTCACTCATGGAAGTTGGAGCAATGTTATCTCAGATAGAGGAGGGCAGCAGAGAACATCCTGTTGCCTTAGCTATACAGACCTCAAATTTCATGAGAAAATTATACAGTGACAGAACAGGAATGTGTGGCGGTCATAAATGCTTGCAAGAAATTTTAGGTCTAACTCCATGGCACTCACTTTACTGTTGTTACCAACCATGCATCCCTAAAATGGTTGAACAACTTGAGGAATTCTGAGGGCCAGTTAGCCCGCTGGGCTTTGAAGCTTCAAGCCTATAATTTTATGATTGAGCATTTTGCAGGGTTGAAGCATCAGAATGCCAACTACCTATCCTGACTGCCCACTATTGCAACTCTTATTTTGGCTGCTAATGAATTATATAAGAAGATGATCAGTGGAGAGTACCAAGATGAGCTCAAATCAGTCCAAAAATTATTTTTGGACTTATAACAAGCTTAATAATAAATAATGGGACACTTTACAAATTTTTTAAAGGAGAAAGTATGTTCCAATGACCATCATCCTGAGCGGAAATCATAATGGCTGCCCATAAGGCCATAAGGCATGGTGGGCTTAAAAAGGATGAAGGATCACATGAAACAATACTACTATTTAAAGTTAATGCATTTTGACATCCAGGAAATTCTAGAGTGCTGTATGGAGTGTCAAGGCAAAAAACTATTCCAAAAAATCAACTCTTATTATCTTGTTTGGCTCAAGTTTGATTGGTATTTCCAGTCTATTAAATTTGCCAGGCTCTTCCCTCAAGCAATACTTAGTACAGGTACCCTATCATGGCTATCAACCACTTGACTAGATGGATTTAAAGCTAAGGTTATTTGGGAAGCAGGAACAGTAACTACAGCCAAGTTCTACCTTGAAAACCATTTCCACAAATATGGGTGCCTACGGATCTTACTTACAGATAATGGATCTAATTTCACCATCTGTGTCCTCACCAAGCTCAAACAGTTAATAGGAGTAAGAGGCGTGCTTTCCGCTCCCTATCATCCAAAAACCAATGGTATGGTTGAGCAAGCAAATATGGTGTTAGTGATTACAAACTGAAAATTAACTTTTGGAGGTGAACTGGGGTCCCCAGTCACTAATGATTTCTTGAGGAACCCCATGAAGCGCGAATACATGGGTGACGAAGAGCCTGGCCATTTCAGCGGCAGTTAGTTGTTCTGCAAAGAAATAAAGTGAGCGAACTTTGTAAAGCGGTCCACCACCACCATGATTGCATCATACCCATCTGAAATGGGTAACTCCACAATGAAATCCACAGATAGGGAAGTCCAGGGCCCTTCAGCCTTTTGGACTGGTACCAGCAACCCTGCTAAAGGTTGCCAATTGGGTTTCATTTGATTGCAGATCAAGCACTCTTTACAGTACCGCTCTACCTGAACAGGCAAGCCCTTCCAACTGTAAGTGCATCGTATCAACACCAAGGTCTTTGCTTTCCCAGGATGACCAACAGTGATTCCGTCATGATGGTCCTGGATGATCTCCAGGCGCAGTGGTCCAGCAGGAACCCATAGGCGACCCCAAAACCACACCATCTCATCCTTCACATCATAACCCCTGGATAAGCCCTCCTGATTCAGGGCACTCTTAGCGAGAACAACAGCATATTTGGCTGATAACAGCTGAGAAAGAACTACCTTCCTAAACATGTTATATTCTGCTGCATTTTTCAAAGGCATGAGCGCTGGCGTATGTACCGTGGATTTAGGAAGTTGAGGCAGAATCATACCCAGTGGAATCATCAACTGAGAGTTGTGAATCTCTACCTCCTTTGGATTGGGTGCCAAAGCAGGGTTGCGGCTCAAAGCATCCGCCAAACCATTCTCCTTACCCTTGGTGAACTCATAGGAAAATGTAAATAAGGCAAGGGTCTCATGACAATGGGTCTGACGTGGTGTTAGAACATGTGGAGCATGGTAGTACAACAGGGCTTGGTGGTCAGTGTGTACCTGGAATGGTTAGGAAGAGCCATGTAAGTGGTGACGCCAATAAATCAGCGCCTCCACCACTGCTAATAACTCCTTGTCATATACGGCGTAGCCTAACTCATGCAGAGACATTTTCCTAGAAAAATATCCCACAGGATGCTCAGACCCATCTTTACCCACCTGTAACAGGGCAGCCGCAATGGCGAAGTTAGAAGCATCTGAGGACACAATGAACTCCTTTGCAGGATCAGCATGGCGAAGGATGGATGTGGATAACAAGGTGCAATTCACCGCTTGGAACGCATCCTCCAAAATGGGGGACCACTGAAGCACCTTGGCCCCGCTGGCCTTATATAAGGGGGCTGCCACCTCGGAAAGACTGGGTGTGAACTCCTTGAGGAACGTACACGTCCCCAAA
>JAKSZP010008676.1:0-30767 GCA_022478985.1 Massospora cicadina | reverse complement strand
GCAGTTAGGCAATATCTTTAAAATAAACCCCAAATTATAAATATATGAATTTTAGGTTCTTTTATTTAATATTTAGCCAAGTTGATAGAAAAACAGAACTGAGAGCCTCCAGCTCCCAGTTCCTTCCCTATATACACAGGCTAAAAGCTAAATAAATATAATATAAGCTTATGGTGCCAACTTGAATGATGTTTGGTGTAAACTTTACAGCAGGATCGCGGAATCTTTACTCAATAGTTCTGTGCCAGTTCTGATCCTCAATGGTTCCGCGCCAGTCCCATTCTGAATCCCAATTGAACTGCAAAACTCCCAAGCACCTGTTTCATTCCATTCTCGATTTGAATTCAAATTGAATCTCAAAACTACCCATTTTACTCGTTTTCCGTTTTGTTCCAACTTGGACGCCCATCTTGCTCCTTGGCCTACTCCAAGCTCCAGCCCCTTAGGCGTCCTTGCCAGAACCAACTCCCCCTCCTCCTCCATACATACAGACACAGCCTGCCCTGTCTTACCAAAGATCAGGGCAATGTGATGCTGAGGATAGACCTCAACCGTCACAGCCTGAAGCATATCATTAGAGAGATACAGTGCGGGAGCCTGTTTGAAGGAGGTAGAGACCAAAGAAGCTAATTTGAGGGGCTTCAGCCATAGTAGAGAGAAATTGGAATAAATGGTTTAAGTGTGACACAGGGGGTTTCAGGGCAGCTGACATGACGTTAATCAGCGAGGTGGGATCCCCCGCTTGTGAGGAAGAACGCAGAAGGCCACATACCCGCCAATGGGCATCCCCTTCTACAGCATCCAACAAAGTGACCCATTGTTGGGTGTGGGATAACGCAGCGGCATTTTAAGGGAAATTGCAAAACGCATTTGCACCTCAGTGAGGGCGTCTAGAACCTGATTTATAATATTCTAGGAAGGAACACGTGAACTTTCTTCCTGAATATTAGGTGGAAGAGAGGTAGTAATCCATGAGGCTCTGCCAGCCTGAAGTAGTTTCTCCAAGGTAAAGTGGATACTACTCACTAAATCAGCAAGTGACTAAACAAAAACAAAAAGCAGACTACTGATTGCACGTTCATTTGGTAGAGGGTAACCACTGCGGCGCCCACCTCAAAGAGCAGGGCGGAAGTGGCAGAAAACAATGGTTGATTGATTATGTCATGAAAATGGCAGAAAAAGTTTATACTGGCCTGCCAGTTGGGATGCATAAGCACCCAAAAAGCAAGCCAGAATGCCAGAGGCATTGCCGCATGTATGACATTGTATGGAGCCATGAATTGGAAAACAATAAATTGTTTATGTAGGGCAATTGTGAATAGCAATCCAAAAACAAACCAAATGGAGACAAACCCAGACACTGGGGGTCTTGCTGCAGGGGATGGCACCACAGGTATAGTTTCTACAAGGTCACTGGATGGTGGGTTCAATTAAACTGAGACAAAAAGTTAGATCCTTGCTTGGAAATGGTAATGTAAGGCCACAAGATCCCAGTATATTGATGGCAGATATTTGAAATAAAGGGTCAAATTACCAGAAGTTTCTGGATTGCTGAATCCAGTTGACGATGGTGGGGGCTATAGTAACCATCAGTCCTGGTAAGGCTCATCCAGTATAGGGACTGGCAGGCCACCAGAGTAACGCCATTGGGAATATGGCCAGAAGGATATCAATAAAGTTAAAAAATTAATTTTTTTTAGCAGCACATTTTATTTTAAAGGAAAGTGAAGAAAATTGACCAACGATTTTCTCAGTGCAATGCAACTTATTAAATAGTGGTCAATTGATGTGAGAACAAGCAGGGATTGGGTCCCTCAAGTTTGACCTAACCAGAGAATTACTTGGGGATGGTGGCAAATAAGCTCAATAGGAACTGACATCGAAGAATTTGACAACAGGCTGAGTCACTATCAGTTTGACCTCAAATGCCAGAACTGAGGCTTGACTGCATTTCTAATGGTTGGCGTGATGGCATCTGGCCTGAAAAGCAACGGGAATCCCCCAAGGCCACCCCATGTAGGTGCGGTCCCAATTGGTTGGGAACATGTTCAGGATGCTTAACCTTCCCAGGCCCAGTCACTGGGCTGTTCATTCAGTCAAAAGCGTTGCACCAGCTGCAACTCCAGATTCGCTGGATGGGAGCTTCGAACTCTCATTGATGGTGTCCAATGCTACTACCTACATGTTGGGGATTATCTCTGATGATTTTGAGAGGGGGTTAGTTTTGACAATCGCACTGCTGGCTGAATCAGAGCCATCAGCAGTTCCAGCTGATAATTTAATATTCATCCCTTTTTGACTAAGTTGGATTTAATCATCAGGCTTGTTTCCAATCATTTTTGGACCAATTGACTTCAATTCGGCAATCTCAGTGCAGATTTCCCTGATCCAGCAGACAAGTTTAGCTGAGGTGAGCATGGGCACTGGGGGAGGGATCCAAAGATGGAGAGCTTTTACCCAGTGCTTGTCTACCATATGGGTGAGGTCACCCTAGGTAACAAGGGGTACAGCCACCCTTTTTGGAACCTTTTTACTCAGAAACAGGAAGAGAGACCGATCTACGCACAGGGGACATTCCCTGGGACTTACAATGATGAGGGGTACAGCCACTCTTCAGAACCTTTTTTTTGGAAATGGGAAAATCACCTTATCCACACAAAGGGTTGTTCCTTTTGACTTACATTGCCCTTTCCTTTTGCCAAAGGAGGGCCACCACTACTGGAAATCTGTTAGAGCTAATTTTTTGGGAGCCTTGGGCAACTTGATTGCCATTAAGTTGCAACTTTTTTTGAGGGGGGGAAAGGAGCATCAGGATGGGACATGTGAAATGCCTTGACCATATTCCATGCAGTTTGCACAATCATGGGCCTTGACCCAGCTGTTCTCATAGGCTGGATAGCCCTTTCAAGTGACAAGACTTAACTGACCTCTGAGATTTGTGAGATGCTAAAATACTCTCCATTTCGGCCTCCTCCACATCCTCAATCACTATCAGCTCAGGATCCAAGGGGATAGTCCCTTGAACAGGACAGCTGTGATATCCAGAAGACTGGATGCTGTTTCCAGTAATGTGGCAGCTTTAACTGAAAAGCACCATTACCCAAACCTTCCTCCACCAAGTGGGGACTTAGACGCTTGCTTGCAAACTTCTGGGAGGGTACCTGCATCCACAAATGGTGCATATCGAGCATGACATATGAGCCCATCACAATATCATGGCCAGGAAGCTTCTTTTGATCTGCAAAATTCTTGTAGTCCCTGATAGCCTTATTTAGATGCTCCCAAACCAAGGACTGAGTAGACCAAATATGCTCTGCATGATCCGTGGCACCTGGGACCTCTGGACGCAGACAAGGACTGGCCACAAATGAGGGTTATACTCCAAAGTTGCTTCATAGGGGGAAAACCCAGTAGAGGCATGTGTTCCATTGTTATACGCAAACTGAGCAAGAGGAAGGTCATTGGCTCAGGTATCCTGCAGGGCCGCAGCATAACAGCGCAAGTACTGTTTCAAATTTTATTAAACCACTCAGTATGTCCATCAGACTGGGGATGATATGCTGTGGAACAGCATGGTGTAATTTTAAAAATGGATAAAAGCTCATTCCAGAACTGCGCTATAAACTGGGGACCACGGTTGATAATAATCTCCTGAAGGAGACCAAATATAGAAAACACACGGCGCAAAAAGAGACGGACAATTTCTTCTAAAAAAATTGCTGAAGAGCATGTAATAAAATAGGGAAATTTATTAAAACAATCGACCACCACCATCACTTAGTAAACCCATTAAAACAAGGGAGTTCAACAATAAAATCCATGGACACTGATATCCACAGACCCTCCGCCTGTTGTAAAGGATGAAGGAGACCATTCCTTCCTGATTAATCCAACTTGGCCTGTGCGCAGATAATGCAATTGGTGATCTAGACTGGTACTTCTAACAAGCCCACCCAATTATAAGTCATTTAATCAAACTAATACATTTCTTGTTGCTCAGATGACCAATTGTGTGGGGGGTCATGATGAGCCCAAAACGCTTCAGCTCTAAAAAAGGAGGAACCCACACTCACGACTGAAAATTAATAAGACCCTCCACCAAGGAATATAAGGAATGTTTATGAGCTGGAAGGGACAATTGTTCCAATAGCTCCACTCCTTCAAGACAGATCATTTAAGCTTCTAAAAACTGTGAAATAAGAGGCGCATCAGGAGCTAAGTCTACTGATGAGACCACGGGATGTACAATGGATAAGATTTGGGTGGTGTGAATCACAGTGACCAGGTCTGCTTCATTGGAGTCTGTGGGGCGATGAGCAGGAATGTGACTGAGGGAATTGTGAAGCACTTAATGCACCTTTCACAAACTCATATTTAAAGTTGAAACTACACAAATCCCAATAGGTGCAAGCTTGCCTATGTGCCAACTTCGGTGGTTTATGAAAATACAGAAGGGCTTGGTGATCCATACGCACAGTTAACTCATGCTGAGCGCCTTGTAATAGATACCACCAATGAGTCAAAGACCATGCTACAGCTGCCAACTCCTTATCATAGATGGCACAGGATTGTTCAGTAAAGGAGAATTTTTGGGAGAAGTAAGCAACCAGATGTTCTAAACCATCATGCTCCTGAAGCAGGACAGCCCCAACTGCAACAGATAAGGAATTGCATGTGACAATATAAGGTTTGGAGGGGTCAACATGTTTTAGGATGGTGGGGGTGATAAGAACACCTCTTTAATTGACTCAAATGCCTGCTGGCACTTGGGTGTCCAATGAAAGGGAACATTCTTACCTGTGAGTGGGTGAAGCGGAGCGGCTAACTGGGAAAGGGCTGGAGAAATATATTCAGAAAAACTGTTAGTTCTCAAAAAACTTCTTAATTGTTTTTGGGTCTTTGGAGTTGGCCATTCATGGATGGCGTCCAACTTGTTGAGGGGGGGAATAGCATACCCATCCTTTAGGACAAGATTACCCAAAAAGGTAACCTCCTCCCTATAAAACGTGCATTTTGAAGGCTTGACAAACAGGACCACCTTGTGCAAGGCAACCACTACCACTTCCAAGTCTTTTGCATGTTGTTTGGTAGTCGGGGAGTGAACCAAAATATTGTCAATATATGCAACTGCACAAGTAAATTGGATATTACCCAGCGCACTATCAATCAATTTAGAAATATGGCCGTTGCATTTACAACCTGAAGGGCATTACTCAAATTAAAAAATAACTCTTTTCATTTGGATAGCAGTAAGCCATTCCTAATCTTCCATCACCCAAATCTGGTTAAAGGCATTAACAAGATCAAGCTTAGAGAACACACGTGAATTGGCAATTGCTTGACAAATAGTTTGCTCCAGGGTAAAGGGTAGGGATAATGAACTATGATTTTATTCAGGTGACCATAATCCACGCAGGGATAGAGAGAACCATTAGCCTTCTTGGCAAAAACGATGGGAGAAGCAACTGGTGATGTCTCTTTATATAATCGCCCTTTTTTAAGCATGTCGTCCAACCAAGCATTAAGAGCAGCCTCCTCCTGCGCTGTATATGGGTATAAAGAGCAGTTAATATCCACCACCTACACCGTTGTTCTAGATCATAAATCAAAATTAGTATGAGGGGGAAGACAGTTCACCTTCTCAGAATCAGAGATACTTTGTAGCCCACAATGCCTCAGGGAGATCTGATGGAAGGCTGCAGGGGAAATGGGGGAAGTGATGGAACTGTGGCCTTGAGTTTTAGTAAGGGTATCTACTAGAGGAAACTCCCCTTCCATCTGGTCATTAGCAAATGACAATGTATCAGACTCCAGGTGAATTCTAACATGTCAGCATCACCATCTTATCCCCTAAAATTACTGGAAATACCAAGTTTGGCATTGTGAAGAATTAAATGCAAAATCTAAGCTGGTGAAGTGATAAAGGTACTGGCCGTCAGACTAGGTATGAGGGCTGGGAGACCAATGAAGCAACCATCACCATAGGACCTAAGTCCAGGTCAAGCTCCAATTGGTGGGCTAGCTCTCCACTCATAAATTTACCAGCTGCTACAATATCCACCAAAGACTCAAAGGAAATTTGATGAGCTCCAATACTAATTTTCATGGGCAATAAAAAGTAGGTGAAATTCTATTTATTGGCAGCTATAGTTGATTCTGTAGATATGGAGAGATTGTAATAGGATTGGGGGAAACTATAATGTTTATGACAGGAGTATATACTTCATAAGTCAGAATTATAGAATATACTGACGTGGGCATGAGGGCCATGGTAACTATTGAAATTGATTTGGACGTTGATTCAGAGCTAGGATTTGACACCAAGGCCACCTTAGTGGCCCCTAGCATGAACATCCCACTTTGGAGGGTGGGCTTAAGAAATTTGAGAGAGACTAGGCTATTATTGCCATAGTAAAACTTCTTCACAACCTTATTCAGCTTATAGAAAAGGACTGCTGCTACGCCCATCTCTATGAGAAGGGCGGAAATGGTTAAAATAATGATTGGTTGATTATGTTAGGAAAACAGCAATTAATTTTAGACTGGCCTGCCAGTTCAATTGCCAAAGCACCCAAACACCAAGCCTGAATGCCAGTGGCACTACTGCTGGTATAACTGTTATAAAACTAGGAAAAAATTTCACTATTAAGCACCCATGAGCCATTGTTGTGTATAAGAACCTAGCAATGAACCATGTTGTAAAAATTTATAGGATTGATTATTATCAGCCAATAACCCCTATAAACTTATTACTTGAACAGGTTTGGGTTTTGTGCAATTTGTCCGCATTGTATAGTTGTTGAAATAATTGGTTGATGATAGTATGATGACTATTATCCATAGTTGAATGGAATTCTTAGATCTTGGCCCAACGCTCAGCCAGTATTTCCGATCAAAATACTTGTGATGTCTCAAAATAGAGATTCTTTCCCTTATACCATAAAACCTGATATTCTCTTAGATTACCGTTGATGGCCTCTTTGGTTCAACACACAGTCATCAGCAACCCTAATTTGTTTCCGCTTCTTCTCTAGATCTCCTCTTAGATCCTTACTCTTTTCCTTAAAGAGTCTCCCAATGATCACAAACAGCAATAATATCCATGATAAAGAATATAACAAATGGATGCTGATAGAGTTTACCACACTGGTATATCTACTGTATACTGTATAAACTGTTTTTATTATAAGTGAATTTTAGGGAATTTATAGTTGGGGATTTGGTCATCTAACCCTTGGTTGACACCTCTTTGATGAAATGGCAGCAATTGCCATTGAATCACCCATACTCGTCTCAGCAGCAATGGTCTTCCCCATCCTGGCTAGGATTCCATCATTGGACATCCTTGAGACCTAAAACGGAAAGAGTCAAAAACGTGTCCCTAATGTTTTCCTCTCGATCCAAGCAAACCAACCATATTTGGCAAGCAACCTGCTTAGGTAATGGAACTTGTTACCCATTAAGGCGGGTCATGAACCAACTGATTGATTCACTAGTTGCAGGAGGCATCACTCACCTTGCAACTTACTACTTACATTCCCAATCAGTTGGTGATGAAACCCAACTGATCCCAATTGGCACACCTGATAGTTAATCCCTATCAAATGCCCCTATTTTGTCAGCAACTCTGCCCAACAAATCTTAAGAATTCATCCGGATTGATCCCTGATGGATCTGACTAGACAGATACCCTAAAATCCCCAAAACATAGTTACCCCAAAATAGGGTCAACCAATTTCTAATATACCTCACATAGGGAATTATCTCCTAGCAATTTCTGGTAATCTAGCTGGCTGGGAATATGGGCAAAATTCCCTACACATCCCTCCTCTTGCCTAGATTTCCAGTGAGAAAATGACTTGGGCAGGGTCTACTGCTTTGGACACTCAGTTAGATACTTCATTTGCTCAAGAAGAGTATGATCACCAATACTCAACGCTGCTCAGGATGACCTTCAGCATGTGGTTCTCTTCCTCCTCGCTACTGCCTACTTAGAGCGCAGTTACCATGATCTACTGTCATTCTGGGCTGATTGATTTACTCATGATGATATCAATCATGGATCCAGTTTCCCTCCATCAGGAAATATGACCCGCCATAATATTCAAGATTCTTAGTCCAGTGCTCTCAATTTTCTGATTTTCTCCTCACCCTCAACAGGAGACTAGTGCCATCAGTGTTTTTTCGCAGCCCAATTAAGAATGCTTATTTATGTTCACCCTTGCTATTTTCTTCTCATACCCTCTTAGCTCATATCATTATTAATTCTTCTCTGGAGAGCTTATCACATTAATTTTGAAATTAATTTCTCCAAAATTGGAGCTTAATGGAATTTAGAGTGCATAATTTTGACTATCATATAAGTCTGACATCCCCCCTCTTGTCCAGCTCATATGTCAAATTATGAGTTGCAGTACCAACAGCTACTTAGCAGTTTGTCTGATTGAGATCTTCAGCTCTTCCAGCAGATGAGTCAGGCTGCATGATGGAACCTCTTCTATGGTCCTTCCAGGACTCATATGCCTAGTCTGGCACCAGTGGCTAGTCCTTCTGTGAAATTACCGGAAATGATATCCAACCCTTCCAAAACCAGACTAGTGATCATTTCGCATGACTCACAGCTGATTCTTCCTCTGTCATCAATTCCAGAGTTAGATTTTAAAACTCTCCTGGATTCAGCTCCTTTCACAGATGCGCCAAACATCATTGTGGATGTTCATGAAATAATGCCCTTTGCTCTTGATTGCTCATTTCTTGCTGGGTCAGACTTGCTTCCTGAGTTCCTCTTCTGACTCAAACAATACTACAAACCAGCTGTCTTGGCCACTGAGCTCACCATCGTCAACAGCATTTATTTCAAACTCCCCTACACAGAATTGAAGGCCAAAGTCACCAAGGCTTTATCCATAGCGCTGAATTCTTCCAATCTTGAAAACATCCTAAATTTAGATACTGCCACTTATGCTCTTCACTTTGCCAGCCAAGTTTCTCAAAGTTGGGCCACGAAGCTTCCAGCTTCTCCCAGATTCTATCGCTCCTTCTGCTTCAGCTTCCAAGAAGCTCATAGTCATCGCTTGCAGGATGCCATTTGCTCCTTGCATGACTATCTCGTTTCTGGCGCTTCCCATCAGTATCTTCCACTGATGGCTTTAATAGGGGGCATGATTTTGCAATCTCCATATAGTATCCCTTGTTCACTGCCAACCCATATGTCTGGTGTTCTTGATGAAGCCCATCGGCAGGCATTTAAGACTAATCTTCTGGCTCCATGACCATATTGGGATTACTAGGGGTTATTTGCTGACTTCCTCATTCTATACTGTCGCTTTCCTCCCACTCTGGGCTTTCATGATTAGCTTCTTCTGACATCTCAATTTCCCTTCCCCTAGTCACTTTCTCACGGGGACCTGCGTCCACTCAACAAACTTGGTTTCAATAGGTAAAGCCCTCACTAGCATCCAATCTCACATATATTTTAATGGGTTATTCATTCCTACAGCGATCCATCCTCCCTCCCCCAAGAGGCAACATAGGCGGAATCATCCCCAAAATTGAGGATAATCAATAAGAAACAAAAATTTTAAAAAATCTTGGGGTTTTTTATCAATATCTTTATCAATTCCTTATTTTTTTTATTTTTTCCATGGGACTTGACCTTGTTTCAGTTCAGCGATCCATCTTAATTATTTTTCACTTAAACTGGATCCTAGGTATTCTTAGACCTACCAGTTTTCCATGGTTCAGAGATCCTTCTTTCAGACTTAACCATCTAGATTGGCTCAGAGGTCCTTTTTTAGATTACCTAATCATTAGGACATAACCAACTTAATGGTTCAGCGGTCCTTTGAGAACTCTTTTTTTTGTTTTTTTTATCAATCCATCACTTCAAATAATTAGTGTGGACTCAATTTATTACTTTTCCATCTAAGAGGTCCTTGATGGAGTAAGCGTCAGTTGCCATCTTGGCAATAATCTCAAATGGACCTGACCGCAATTCATCCAGATTGTTTCTTCTCTCAAAACCATGCATATCGCAATAGTCAACTCTTTCACCCTTTTGATATTCTGATAAGGCCAGACAGTTCTTATCATCCATCAATTTTGCTCATATCCTTTTCTTCAACATATTATCAAATGCTTGTGGTTGCATTTCTGATCAGGATATTCATCAGTCAGTTCAAGTAATGTTTGGCACTCATCCCCAATGTTGGTTTCACCACTGGATATAAAATGGCGGTAATGGGACCTTCCTTCCATATAGCACTTGAAACGGCATTTTTCCAATCACTGTATGATGACTGATATTGTAGGCAAACATCACCAAACTCAGGCATTTTCCTCATGCAGAAGTTCTTCCTGCGACCAGCGACCTCAGCATCACAGCTAGCATTCCATTCACTCATTCTACCAGTCCATTTGTCTCCAGCTGGTAGGGTACAGATATAACTCCTCAGATCCCTATTATTTAACTCAACTGCAGGATCACATGAGATGTGAAGTTTGTCCCATTGACACTAAGAAGGACCTGCAGGCATCCATGTCAGTATGCTACTTGATCCAGGATGAACTTCGCGGTGCTGGTAGCATCTACTTTTGCCAGGGCCTTCCTCTCGACCCATCTTGTCAGATGGTCAATCAAAACTATTATGTACTTGACTCCCCCAGTGCTCATTATCAGCAGTCCTATTGCATCGATAGACACCATATGCCAAGCAAATCCAGGGCGGACCAATTGGTATCCAGTTGTATTCTTATGTGGCTTGTGCAACTGGCACTCCACACAACAAGCTAGATAGTCAGTGACATCATAGTTGATTGACTCCCAGTAGTAGTACTGGTAAATATGATTGATCATTTTTCTCAGGCTTCACGCCTAACAACTCTATTGGGCAGCTTGAACAATATCTGCTCTTTCCAACGGCTTTTGGAATAGTAACCGCTTCCTTTAATCATCTTAAACACTTGTCCATCCATAGTCTCGGTGTTTTCCATCACTTTTCAAAGCACACCTTGGATTTCTCAGGACTTGTTACCAATTTTTCCGTCGAACATTCTCTGAAATAACTCATCTACCTTCTGGTATACCATCTGGACCATTGATAACCATGATAAGCCATCCACATTCTGGTGAGAAGCCCCCACTCAGTGGACAATCTCATAATTATAAGCCTGTAGCTTTAGTGCCCATTGGGCCAGTCATCCTTCTGGTTCTCTCAGATTGTGGAGCCAACACAATAAGGAGTAGTCCGTCACCACTTTGAAGTGCGCTCTGTGGATGTACACCCAAAACTGTTTACAGACGTAAATGACAGCAAAGCATTCATGATCAGTTACAATGTAGTTTCTCTCAGCAGCTGAGAGTGTCCGTCTCACATATGCCACCAGATGTTTGCCCCCAAGTTCATCTACTTAGCTTAATATGGCGCCAATCGCCGTCAACAAAGAATCAGTTTGTATAATAAATTTTGATCAAAATTTGATATTTAAAATCAGAGAATTTATTATATTGGCGTAACTCATCAAAGGATCCTGCGCTTCTTCATTACATACAAATTCTTTTTTCAGATCCTTCAACAGATGGAATAAAGGTTCAGCGATTCTGGCAAAATTCTATTTAAATCTTCTATAGTATCTGACCATTCCAAGGAACACATGGATATCTTGGACACTTTTTGGCATAGCCATATGTTCTATGGCTTCAATATTCTGGGCTTGTGGCTGTAATCCACTAGAGTTGATCATGAATACCAGATAACCCAACTCTTTCTTGAAGAAGTGACACTTTTCAGCTTAATCTTCAGTTTGGCCATGGACATTCTCTTGAATACTTCTTCCAAGTGGTGTAAATGGTCAGTAAACGTCCTAATGAACACATTGATATTGTCCAAGTACACCAGGATGCACGACAACTTCAAGTCATTCAATATAGCGTCCATGGCCCCCTAGGACATTACAGCGCATTGCATAGACCCTGGGGATCCTTGTTGGTTGGTATAGCCCCTGTGCGGTATAAATTGCGCATTTTTCTTGTCTCCTTTAGGCAAATCGATTTTCCAATATCCTAAGATCAGATTCATCACGGAGAAATACTTCTCTTCTACCAATCAATATAGCGCATTGTCAATTCTTGGTAGGGGACATGAATCCTTCTTTATAATCCTATTCAGTTTCTGGTAATTGATCACCACCCAATTAGAGCCATCCTTTTTCTTCACAATAAGAATCAGACTCGCCCAGGGACTTGACGACAGAACTAGAAGCCCATGCTTCACTAACTTGCTGATTTCTTCTTCCACTACCGCTTCAGCCACCTTCAATCATTTAATCCATCTCATCCTGATTGGCAAATTTTCCCCAGTAATGACCTTGTGGATCACATCTCTCACGCATACCAAAATCATGATTGTCCTGGGCAAATACTTCCTGATACTTTTTTAAATAATTTGAGCATCTCCTATTGCTGTCCTTCCATCAGATCAGCGAGTTGCTCTTGATCAACCAATAGGTTGATACCCTCAGTTACCCCAGCCAGTAATCCCATCCCATCAAGGGTCCCAAAATCATGAATTTCCTCACTTCAGCCATTGGGTTTTTTCATTGATTCCTAGGTCCAAAATTCATGGACCAATTAATTCAATTTTTCAATAATTATATCTTTTATGTATTTTTTTGTATTTTTCTTTTGCAATGGGACTTGTAACCTACAAAAAGGTTCAGAGGTCCTTCTTTTCCCCTTCATCCAAACTGTGTTCTAGGTAACTCTGACCTACCAGTTATCATGGTCTAAAATCTTATCCTTTTAAGTTTTAATTATTCATTTGGTTCAGTGGTCCTCTTCTGGGACTTGACTAAAATCTCAGGACATAATCATTTAATAGTTCAGAGGTCGCTGGGAACATTGCAACTATTTTCTCTTAGGTCTGATACTTCCAATTTTCTAGTATTGACCTTCTTCACCATACGGCCAGCAGTGCTGTTTCTTCACATATAGGCTACACTTGCCACCTTTAAGCTATACTATTGAATATATTAGGACTTTAGTCCCAACTGGTTATTCATCCAACTGGTTTTTAATATCATATTTTGGCAACTGATGATTACATGTATCTCATTAGCCAACAGTTCCACTCAATTGTTCAGATTGTTTTTCTCCTGAATTTATTTTTGAACTTCATGGCCATCCTTAATTACACATGTCGTTCTGGCTCATTAGCTCCATCCAGTTCATCTGAATTGATGAACTCGTCTCCAGCAACTTCTGATCATTGGTTGAGTGTTATTGAGTCAAATGATTTTCTCCAAGATCTAGGATCAAACGTTTCCTGTTTTGACTTCATATCTTCATTGGTATAGCAATCCAATTCTCCTGATTGATTGCTTCCTATTTCATCCAATGTTTCCTCTAAACACTCACTCCTCAGGACTATCTAAAGAGGACCTAATTTCAGCCTGAATTGGCCCTGCTGATGCTTGAATTTCAAGTAGATGTCATGTGGAACAGGTTTCCTTGCAGCACTAGATAGTTCCAAATCTAGGCTGCAAGTCCTTTTTCCATAACTTGAGTATCCTCAATTTGCTTCACTCAGAGCTCCACTTCTGATCTGGGTGAACACCAATAAACATTATCCACTTCACGTTCTGTCTTCATTACCATTATTTTTCTCAGTAACTTATTTCCAGAATAGGAAGGTCTTCATATGACATCATATTTTAAGTTATTCTACTCAAATACACCCCTGTAGTGAGCACCACTTTGTAAAATCTATAGGATTGATTGTTATTGACCAATAACCCCTATAAACTTATTACTTGCACAGGTTTGGGCTTTGTGCAATTTGTACACATTGTATAAATTGTTGAAATAATTGGTTGATGATAGTATGATGACTATTATCCATAGTTGAATGGAATTCTTAGATCTTGGCCCAACGCTCAGCCAGTATTTCCGATCAAAATACTTGTGATGTCTCAAAATAGAGATTCTTTCCCTTGTACCATAAAACCTGATATTCTCTTAGATTCCCGTTGATGGCCTCTTTGGTTCAACACAGTCATCAGCAACCCTAATTTGTTTCCGCTTCTTCTCTAGATCTCCTCTTAGATCCTTACTCTTTTCCTTAAAGAGTCTCCCAATTATCGCAAACAGCAATAATATCCATGATAAAGAATAGAACAAATGGATGCTGATAGAGTTTACCACACTGGTATATCTACTGTATACTGTATAAACTGTTTTTATTATAAGTGAATTTTAGGGAATTTATAGTTGGGGATTTGGTCATCTAACCCTTGGTTGACACATCTTTGATGAAATGGCAGCAATTGCCATTGAATCGCCCATACTCGTCTCAGCAGCAATGGTCTTCCCCATCCTGGCTAAGATTCCATCATTGGACATCCTTGAGACCTAAAACGGAAAGAGTCAGAAAACGTGTCCCTAATGTTTTCCTCTCGATCCAAGCAAACCAACCATATTTGGCAAGCAACCTGCTTAGGTAATGGAACTTGTTACCCATTAAGGCGGGTCATGAACCAACTGATTGACTCACTAGTTGCAGGCGGCATCACTCGCCTTGCAACTTACTACTTACATTCCCAATCAGTCAATGATGAAACCCAACCAATCCCAATCAGTACACCTGATAGTTAATAACTATCAGATGCCCCTATTTTATCAGCAACTCTTCCTGACAAGGATTTAAGCATTCATATGGATTAGACTTTGATAAATTCAACCAAGCAAATGCTCAAAAATCCCCAAACATAGTTACCCTAAAACAGGGTCAACCAAACTCCAATTCACCTCGCATTAGGAAATTATCCCCTAGAAATTCTTGATAATCTAGCCGGCTGGGAATATGGGAAAATATCCTAACACAGGTAAACATGGCCATGGTTCACATGGGTTGTTGAAACATTTTGGAGGAGTGGTTTATATTTGAACATAATAAAACCTGTAATTAGTTATAAGGATTTTTATTTGGAAAGTAAAACAAAGAAATCAACCAACAAATTCCTCAGTGTGACATGATTGGTTAAATAGTGTTTGATTAGGGGCAACTTATCAAAGAAGGATCAGGGCCCTCAAATTTGACCTAACCCAGAGAATTTTTGAGGGAGGGGGAAATGATTCTAATCTGAACTGACATTGAAGGATTTGGTAGCAGGCAAGTCACTATTGGTTCGTCCATAAATGCCTGATCCAAGGATTTACTGCGTTTACATTGGTTAGCACAATGGCATCTGTCCTGATGGGAAATAGAAATCCCCCAGGGCCACCCCACATAGGGGCGGTCCCAATGGGTTGGAAACGGGTTTGGGATAGCCAACCTGCCCATTCTTAGTTGCTGAGGCGTTTGTTCACCATGTGAGTTCCATCAAGTACCAATCTTGATTTTGAAAATGGTGGTTTTGAACTATTGGCGACAGTACCAATAGTGATACCTGCTCACTAGGAATTGTCCCCAATGATTTCAAGGAGAGTTTGGCGTTGGCAATCATACTGCTCAATGGCTCAATGCCATTGGTGATTTCAACTAGCAATTTGTTACTTGTCACCTTCAAACTATTAGTTTCTCGCCCGTCAGACTTTATTCCCATTGATTTCAGACATTTTGGCTTTGATTCTGAGGATTCAGTGCCATCAGTTTTATAAGTCCCTCCCAATTCTATGAAAGATGGTTACCAATGATTTTCTCACAGATTTCCTCAACTTGGCGAACTAATTTGGTGAAGGTAAGTGTGGGAACCAGAGGAGGAATATTCATAGAGAGCGCTGTTACCCAGCATTTGTCTACCACATGGGTGAGGTCGCCCTGGGTGACAAGGGGTACAGCTGCCCTCTTTAACCCTTTTTATGTGAGAATGGTAAAAACGCCTGATCCACGCAAAGGGGATTTTCCCACAGACTTACATTACCTCATGGTAAGTGTTTTGACTCATATATTCATCAATTTATTCTCAGATTTAGGGAAATTTGGAAATGAGAAAAAATGATACAGATATATGGGGATTTTGGCCTCAAATTCAGCTTAATTTCTTTATTAACAAAATAAACATGAAAACGATTTTAAGTCCCAATAAATGGCACCATGAGTAACATAAGGATAAAACCTAGTGAATTAACACTTTGTGGTTGACTATCAGCAAACAGCTATTTAAGACTTTTTACTGTTGCAGATTCATGTCAGCAAATAGCCACCCAAATCAGTGTATAATTTCTTTACTGTGCACTCCAATACCTATTGTCCACAGCAATGCTTGCTCATTGAGTAGCTCTGACTGCAAAGGGTTAAAAACCCCTAGAGGATTTGGCACCTCCAATCGATGCCTAGAGCCAACATTTTTGTTTAGGTATATAAACTAGGTTTGCCGCTGTATACCAGGTAAGATAAGGCAAGAGTGGCCCCAAGGCCACCTGAGAGACCCATGCAAGGGTGGGAAACGACAAAGAGAGAATTCTAAACTGAGTTTAGAATTATTTGGGCCTGACCTTTTAAGGTCACCCTTCTGGGAAGCCCCTCCTGCACTATTATTTAGACCTCTAAGAGCATAAAGAATAGCATGGGAGGGGAACAGCCCAGCGCCGAGCCATGCATAAGCCAAAAACCCAAAAAAGCATTTTGACTCAAGATTTAGATTTCCAAATATTGAGTCAAAATGTAATGATTGGTTCAACCTGACCGTTACACTGAGCTTAGTAATTCTAGTCATGTTGATTGGGTATTAATCCCTTAATTGCTAAATTTTTGCCAATTATATTCTATAGAATTCAGCTGCCTCAATCAAACCCTTTGTTGAATCATAACCCTGATCAAGTTACATAGCTTTGCTATCTGAATTGTATTCATCGGATCACCAAAATCCATTGTTAAAAAGTCAAAAGTATCAGAACCAATCCCTGAATTTGCTGAGGCTACCCAAGAATAGCATCTTACCTCATAATATCCCTGTGATGTTGTTAGGATATTTGCCCACCTTTCCAGCTATCTAGATTACAATGGATCACTAGGGGATAATTCCCTATATTGAGTGAATTGGATATCAGTTGACCCTAATTTCAGGTTAATAATGTTCAGGGGATTTTAGGTAATTTGCCTGGTTTGGATCCATAAGGGATTAATCCAGGTGAATGCTTAAAATCTTGTCAGGCAGAGTTGCCAATGAAATGGGGGCATCTGATAGTTGATCAATGATTAACTATTAGGTGTACCACTTGGGATTGGTTGGGTTTCATCAACAACCAATTGGGTTTTTAAATACCAAGTTGCGAGGTGAGTGATGCTTCATGCAACTAGCAATTGATCAGTTGGTTTACAACCTACCATAATGGGCAACAAGTACTATTACCTAAGAAGGTCACTTGCTAAATATAGTTAGTTCACTGGGATTAAATGGAAAACGTTAAGGACAATTTTCTAATTCTTTCCTATTTTAGGTCTCAAGGATGTCTGACAAAGGAATCCTAGCCAGTATGGGGAAGACCATTGATGGTGAGATGGCGAAGGGAAATTAAATGGCAATGGCTGCTGTTTAATCACTGAGGCGCCAACTGAGGATTGGGCGCCAAATTCCCTATATAAATTTCCCTGATAATACACTTAATAAAAACATAAAAAACCTTAGTAATTAGCAGAATTCATTATTGGTTTTAGTTCTATTTATCTTCAGGAAATTCTTGCTGTGTGCTTTAATTGAGGACTCTTTAGTAGGATAAAGAGTAAGGATTGAGGATCCTTAAGAAGAGAAGCTGAGCTAAGATGATAATTGCTGTAGACTCCACAAAACTCTGCAAGATTAGAGGAAAGGCCGTAAACTAGGGATTTGAGTGTGGATCAAGTTAGGCGGATAAGGGTATAAATCCCTATTGAAGACATCAAGAGTATTTTGAGAAGAAATGCAGGTCAAGCGTTGGACCAAAACTGGTTATCTATTTAACTACTGATTTAAACTTTATAATATTATCAAATGAATATCATATATCATTAGATAACTCAAAGAGTGCACATACCAAACCTGTGCAGTTATCAATTTAGGGGTTATCATTCATGAACGAGCAACAAAGCCCCTAAGATTTTAACAGATGTATACACTGGCACAGCAGTAAATGCTTACCTTTAGTGGCGCCTATGCCCATGATATGTCACAATGGGAAATGTTGCAGTACCCATGTGTGACAGCAAGTCAATGGATTTAGAAAATATATCCCCATAGACTGCTGTTGCTTGGTGTGCTAGCAAGTTCTCTACCGTGGCAGCAAAATAGTACATTGATACCCAGATCCCAATTAAGTTGACAATAATCTTTAAATTGTCATGCATCTGCATGGAGAAAGCCCTTAAGTGGATGAAGCTGCCAATAGACTACTACACAGTAGAATTAGTGGTCTGGGAGGACCTTAACTCACTGATAAAATGCATGGTTGGATGCAGGCATTGATCTCTTTGAAACAATAGAGTTTAATAAAGTGGGTATCCCTGCCAAGATGGCGCCCTTGGTTAAAAGATCAGGCCTTACATTAGCAGAACTGACTAGATATAAAAATATTCCCAATGCTGCCATTTTTCTCAACTGGGTTCACCATGCTCTTTCTGCCAAAGTTTACCTTAAGTGGTATAACACCACCTTTTCTCCTGAGGAGGCGCTACTGTGAATCACAGCTAGGTTTCAGGCTATCAAAGCCTTACACTGGTCACACATATGCATCCCTCCCACTATGTCCTTTGACTTTCTGCAAGTGAGTTGGACAAAAGAAAAAAGCCAATGAATGAGTGCCCTTCCAGAAGTGGTCACTTGTAGTTGCAATTAGCTATACCAAATTTGAAATTGGTCAGGTTTATGGCTTTTTGTACCCCACCATTAGCTTGTGGTTATAGATCTGCGCAACTAGACCCAGCGTTGCAATTAGTTGATGCGCTAAGGGTTTTTATCCCAGTAGAGATGAAGTACTGGTTCTGGGCTAACACCACTATAAATCATATCTAGAACTGGTCAAGTTTAGGTATGAAAAACATTTCTGAAACCTTGCATGTCTGCTACTTATCACTGAAAAAATGGAAGATCTGGTGAGACCACACCCCCCTGGCAGCAGCAGCGGGTTGATATGCAGTGGGATTCACACTTGAGATAGTTAATTTATGGATTGAGCACAAGATTATGCCTCAAGAAGCAGCAATAGTCAGGGTTATGCCCCTGAACTTGGTTGGGATTGGCTCAAAATGGGCATTCAGGTTGAAACTATTCAGGACTAGAAACAGTCATTTTCTGAAACCTTTCTTGCCACCCCTTATGCTGCGGAAGGTTTTACTCCCAGTTGAAGCATTCCAATGTTGTGAGGCGGAAATAACTTCATATTCAGCCTGCCTGTTTACCAACACTGGGTGGAACAGTGTTACAGTGCACAATTGGTGTCAGCGGAGTGGTATTTTGCTTGATAAACTCCTCCTATATTTGCATGTGGCATGTGGTACCATGGCCTTATTAAGCTGGTACCAGTTTGGCTTCTCTCCTGCAGATGCATTGTCATGGCAAGCCCTCAAAATTAGCGCTACTATGGCCTGCATCATTCATAAATGGGACATTCATCTGCATCAAGTATATTAATTCTTGTCCCACAGCTTTGGCCTTGATGAAGCTATCAGCTGGATCTTAAAAGGGAAAACCTTTGAAGAGGCTCCAACACCCTTATATTTATAAAATTAATATTGTACGGTGACTGCATTTAATGACAATGAATTGTGAAATGGCACCAGGTCACGCATTGATTTTTTTGTTCATTTATAAGTGCCAGGTTTTTTTCTGACAGGCCCCAAATCCTATCTTCAGGATGTGAGCCGCATCTACTTCCAATTGGTCAGGGAGGAGGAGTGATCATATCTGATTGTTGTGATATATTAGGAGCTTGACCGCATAATGGCAGGTGGCAATTTTAACTATCATTGGGTCCCTGAATGCGAGTACTCAATATTTCAATCCCCAATGAACTTGTCTGTAAGCGCCTTATGGAAATGAGCATCCAATACAAGGATTCCTATCTGCACACCAAACCTACCTGCTATGAAAATCAGACCACAAAATATGTGACTTATTATAATTTGTCAATAGACTACACTTTTGAATGGGTTCATGGGGCAATTTGTACTGCCTATCATACTACAATGAGGTCAGTTTATTTTGGTAAGCCAGCTAGAATTATATCACTTGGTGTCTTCACCTATATACGTGGAAGCCCTGTATAAGCCTGCACCTTAGATAAAACCCAAAAAATGTTCTTCAGTTTATCTGTATTCCAGTCCTCTAATGGGCGTTTCAAGAAAGTTTTTGTAACTCTCTCATTCCCAGAGAGGTGGCGTGGGATGCACAGCCACACCACCAGGGAACTAAACATTAACAAATTTGGAAACAGGGAACCACAGAAGGTTCCTGAGAAAAAGGGACTCAGGGCAAGGGTGTACAACACTGGATATAATAGAAGATAACACATAAAGAACATAACTTAGCTGGATCTAAAGGAAAATCCATAATTAAGTGGAGATTGGTGTCAGGGTGCTTGAGTGCCTCAATCTGGATGGGACCAGGATGGCCAAGAGGTGCACCAGATACCATCATTATTTTTGTCAAAAGAAAATGGCCAATGTTGTTGGGACCTCCTCAAGGAGGTCCACGCACAGGTTCACCCAAGGAACCATAAAAAACGTAAAAGCTAATGGGAAATTTTATTTAGGAAGTTAACTAATAAGGAAAGTTAGTCACATAAAACATACTTAAACAATGTGAGGCAAGTTGTCAATTGGAAGAAGTGGTGCTAAGCCTAAGCAAACCAATAGGCGCACCCTACCATCAGCCAGGGTATTGTAGCTTGAGATTTACTGAACTTGAGTTATTAATTATAAAATCGTCCTGATTTGGTAATATTAGAAATTTAAAAGGTTTTATAACCCATTCTCTAAACCAACCAAATCAAACTGCCATTATTAGTATTATACTGATGCATTTTAAAGCTCTTACTGTAACACAGGGATGAGCATCATGCACATCCCCTGGACCAACCTGGGCATACCTAGCCTGCACCCAGCGTTAGTCCAAGGTATGTTTCAAGTCAAGGAGGTCTTGCAACTTGACCTTTTTGGACTCCTGACGTCCCGCCTTATCTTTATAAATAGTCCCCTCAAGCATGTCATTAAGCCATGACAGGGAGATTTACATGGAACAAGAAGATTCTGAATAGGTTTGTCACTTTTATTTCTAAATAGGTCACATGATGACACAGTGCCATCATAAGAAAGACAAAACTCCTCATATCTACAATTATGACACAGTTAGTGGCATCAATAAGGTTGGGACCAAAGTGTTCCTTCATCCTACAGCTAAAGAGTGGTTGCCATGTAAATTATTAGAAGTCATGGACATGAAGCGTCAGAAACAGGAGCTGGATGCATACCATAGAGAAGTTTAGTGCAGGATCTGAACTAGCATTTGGCAGTGGCAGATGAGCCATTTATTAATCCAACCTGAAATAATATTAAATGGACGAAGAGCCCTGCTCCAGGTCACCTTAAGCTAATCTCACTCAGGAGGAGTGGGCGGAGAAGGAGGAAATCTGTTCGCAGAAGGTGAGGGCCAAAAAACCTTTCCAAGACAGAAGTAAAAAGGGGCTGAGAAATCAGCTCCTCTGGCTGAGCAACTCCCTATTGGTACAGCCAATCCAGTGGTTAGCCATAAAAGGGGGAGAAAATCCCATCCCCCTCAGGCAAATTCCTGTGCCTCATGGTCAGTCAGCAACTTCTGCCAATCCTAAAAATCAGTCATGGACCCAGGATGCTTCTGCCTCTCGCCCAACCTCACTGCAGCATAAATCACAGTCTGTGCTCAAGCCATCTACTTTCTCATTTGACAGTGATATTGGGATGGCAACAGATTACCACATGCATGCTATGCCTGGAAACAAAATCCTGATTCTGACCAACAGCATCCACGGGTCATCTCCATCTCATCACCCAGCTGCAGCGTCATCAGCTGTTAAAAAACAAAATTCCATTTGCAATTTAATGCACAATCCTGAGAAACCTCATACCTGTGGGTCAGGAAGCCATCAATGATCATTTGGTCAATAATGCTAGGGAGAGGGATAGCATGCAAACAAAGATGAGGAATTTACATCATCTAAAAACTTATTATTACATTTTGACTTTACATTCTATCTGAAACTCAGCCTCAAAGTCAGCGTGTCAAGAGAGTGTCTATAACTCTCCAAAACCCAGCGTGGAGGTGCTTGGTGCACAGGACCAACACCAGGGAACTAATAGTCATTGTATAATAATAAAGCCATCCCAGCAGAGGGAGTGGGAGCTAAGAAGACATAGGGAGAGGGTGTTAAGCTCTGAGAAAGTAATAAGGATTTGATCTAGCTTCAGAACTTGGCAGTGGCCCAAAGAGCTTTTACTAACCAAGTTTGGTACAGGGGTGGATTTCACCGGTGATCTGGTTTGGAGGGAACCTGGTAGGACCAGCGGTGTACCTGAAGTTGTGATGATTTAAAATAAAATAAATAAAATGGCTAACACGTTGCAAGACCTCCTTGAAGAGTTCCACACACAGGTGCACCCAAGTCAACATTATATAAACATAAAATGACAAAGGGGTTTATTGGGAAGATGAACAATGAGAAAAGTTGGTCTCAAGCAAAGATACTTTGGCCACTTGGGTAAATTTTGGCTCAGCGGAAGTGGTTTCAAGTCTTAATGCACTAATAGGAGCACGCTTTCATCTGAAAGGGTTACAATCCTCAAAATCAATTTTACTCTAGTAATTGACTGAAATTGAATCTGATATGAGCTCAAAATTTTGTAAATGGAACAGGTTTTGAAGACCTGTTCCCAATAACTGAATTGTCCCATTTTTTGTCAGACTTGAAACTCAATCATTTATACCCTAGAGCCAAAATAGGGGGCTGGGCTTTAGGCACATCACTTGTCTCAACTTGGGCGTAACTCACCTGAACCCAGCGTTGATACAAGGTGTCTTTGAGATCAGGAAGGGTCTGAAGTTTTACCTTCTGGATCTCCTGCCACCCAGCCTTGTCCCTAATGTTGGACCCCTCTATAAGGTCAATTAAACATGACATTACCCTCTCCTCTTTTTTGGGCTCCACCCACCCTACAGGGGCATTTGTAAAGGAAAATTTTATGGGCAGGGGCCAGATTCATGGCAGCAACAGCTTGGTTAAACTTTGATCCTGCAGCCTTTGGAAAACGCATATGGAATGATAAAATTAACTCTTGGGAAAGGGCGCAATTGTGAGCTGGGACCCAACTGTTTTCTGCTGCATCAAATCCCTTCAGGGATAAAAGATACTCGCTCTCTTCTTCTTACCAATGAGAGGCTACAATCTCCTCCACTTCCCATTCTGGCACCCCATCAACGAGATAAGCTTTGGGAGTCTCTGGAGGGGGGCCCTCAAACAAGGTGAGCTTGCTTTCATGGAATACTGAAAAGATTTAAAATGAGGGGGGAGATCCAACTGGTAAGAGGCGTGGCCCACCTTAACAACGCGTTATGGCCAATACTCTTTGGTCCTAGTTTTTTTTGCATGTTTGCTTGATTGGGATGTTTTTAGCATCCAGCATCATGAGATCTCCTTCAATGTACGCAGGTCCAACCCGTCTCTTACCATCAGCGTTCTTCTTATAAGCCTGCATGGCTGCATCTAAATTTGTGCTCACCCCCTGGTGTACTTTCTTGATCATTTTTGCAGTCCACCACCTCTTACACCTTGGATCCACAACTGGGCTCCATGTTGAAGGCAGGATTGAAGCCATAGTTGGTAAAGAAGGAGGAACAACCAATTGATACATGTTGTGTGTTGTTATGACTAAAATGGGCTATGGACAGATGAGAAACCCAATCTTAGTGATCTACGGCGGTGTAACACCACAAGAACTGTTCAAGGCGATGTCCATACGTCCTTTATGCCCCTGATTGGGGATGATAGGCAACTGAACGGCAGAGACATATTTGCAGTTTTTAAACAACTCTTACCATAAGACAGAGGTAAACTGGGGTCCACAATCACTAATTATTCTTCAAAGTCTCATAAAGAGCGAAAAAGTTGATAACAAACAGCCTAGCCATCACCGCCGTGGTGACTGTGGTTCTGAAAAGGATAAAGTGGGCGAACTTTTTAAAAACGGTCCACCACCACCATAATAACATCATAACCATCAGATACATGCAATTCAAAATTAGAATTAACTGATAGGGAATTCCAAGGACAGCATCCTTTTGAACTGGTACCAACAACCCTGCTAAAAGCTGGCAATTTGGTTTCATTTGGTTTCAGACTAAAAACTCTTTACAATATCTGCCTACCTGAGTGGCTAAGCCCTTCCAATTGTAAGTGTGGCGGATAAGCTCCAAGGTCTTTGCCTTCCCAGGATGACCAACGGTGATTCCGTCATTATGGCCTTGAATAAAATCCAGGCGAAGTGGTCCAGAAGGAACCCATAGGCGCCCCTGAAACCACACCAAAACATCCTTTACGTGATTACCTCCAGTGAGCCCTCCTGATTTAATGCACTATTTGCAAGGACCATCATATATTCTGCTGACAAAGGCTGGGAAAGGGCGACCTTTCTGAACATACCATATTCCTCCACACTTGCCAGAGGAGCGAGCACTGGCTCATTGGCCAAGAAAGAGGAAATTTGAGACACAATTTTACTTGATGGAATCATCAACTGGGTATTATGCACCTCCACCTCCTTAGTATTGGGAGTTTGTGCAGGATATGACTCAAAGCATCCGCCAAATCATTCTCCTTGCCCTTTGTAAACTCATAAGAAAACGCAAATTGGGCAAGGGTCTCATTCCAGCGGGTCTGCCATGGGGTTAAGACATGAGGTGCGTGGTAGTACAGTAAGGCACAGTGATCTGTACATACGCAGAAGGGTTGGGATGAGCCATGCAAGTGATGACGCCAATACTTCAGCGCCTCAACCACTGCTAATAACTCTTTATCGTACATGGCATAGTTTAACTCTGGTAAAGACATATTCCTATAAAAATATCCTTCTGGATGCTCTATTCCATCTTCACCAACTTGT
This sequence comes from Massospora cicadina, assembly GCA_022478985.1. Lineage (NCBI taxonomy): Eukaryota > Fungi > Entomophthoromycota > Entomophthoromycetes > Entomophthorales > Entomophthoraceae > Massospora > Massospora cicadina. The sequence continues at coordinate 5,667 of JAKSZP010008676.1, read as the reverse complement.
GATAAGGCTGCCGCTATGGCGAAGTTGGAGTCATCAGAAGTCACAATGAATTCTTTATTGAGGTCAACATGGCGAAGAACGGATGTGGAGAGCATAGTACACTTTGCTGCTTGGAAGGCATCCTCAAAATGGAGGACCACTGAAGTACTTTTGCCCCAATTGCCTTATACAAAGGCGCGGCAACTTCAGAAAGGTTTGGCGTGAACTTCTTAAGGAACGTACACGTCCTCAAAAAGCTTCTCAATTCCTTGACTGAAGTTGGAGTGGGATACTAACAGATAGCCTTCTCCTTGTCTGGAGTTATCATGTGCCCTTGGTCAAACATGACGTTTCCCAGAAAGGTGACATGGGACTTGAAGAATTCACATTTACTTATCTTCAGCGTAAGGTTGGAAGCCCTTAAACTCTCCACCACCCGTTGAAGATGTACTGCATGGGACTCATTGTCAGGGAAAAACCAAAATGTCATCCATATAAGCTACCGCGCATACCCCCAGAAGTTCCCCCAAAGCCACATCAATACAACGTTGAAAGATAGCATGGGCATTTAAAGCCCAAAGGGCATAACCCGAAATTGAAAGATTCCTTTTCAGGTACAGAATGCAGGCAACCTCTCCTAGCCCTTCTTGATACAGATCTGATTGAACGCGTTTAAACAATCCATCTTGGAGAAGACTCACGACTTCTCCACATAGCGTGAAATCTGTGAGTCCAGGGGATAGGATGTAAGTCTGGTACTGTAACGTTGGTGAGAATTCCATAATCTATGCATGGGCATAAGGTAACATGGGCTTTCATACAATGATAAGTGGGGAACATACATAGGAGGTTCTCTGAAAAATATCACCTTTAGTCAACTTCTCCTTAACCCACACATCTAAGGCCTCTTCCTCCCATACAGTCAATGGGTCAATGGGGGAGATATATGCACTAGATCCATAGTGAGCTTAAAATTGCAATCAAACTCTGAATGATCTGGTACTGCTTTAGCTGAAGCTGCATCAAACGAAGATTCCAACCCCTCCAAACAGGAAGGTAGGGGAACCTCCGCAGAGGGCTTCAGCAATGGGGCTTAATTGAGAGTGTGAATATTGGGCCAGTGGGGAAAATTGCCCTAAAAGTTGGCTTCAGCCAAAGGAACAACCAACTTGTGACCATTCTTCAAAGTTAAGAATAAATTATTTTCTTTCAAGTTGGTCCTGACATCAAATTATCGCCACCACTCTACACCCAAAATGATGAGGTACAAGAGGTTTTTGATAGCTTGGAAGTGGTCAGACAATTGATATGTGCCAACTTTGAAAGTCCACTAACCCCAGGTTTCTATCATGGGAATACCCTTGGGAAGACCCTCCTCTAACCATACCACCTGTCACGTAACTCAGCTCAAGGTAGTCGGCTAGGTTTTGGTCCATAAAATTCTCAAAGGCTCCAGTATTCACCAAAATAGTAGTGCTGATTTTCCCTAAATGGGATGAAAGGGTAGCAGTCAGTAAAAAATAACCCAAATGATTTTTATTTAAAGCAGAAAACGCCAACAATTCACCACCAAACGCTTCTTCAGGGTCTACCATTCCACCAGTGTACGTTTTTGAATCATAGACTGGAGAGGGATATTTGGCCACTCTTACTACTAAAGCCACATATCCCACCATATATTCAGCAACTGCATAAACGTTTTATATTGTAATTGTAACACCTTTTACAACTCCTAGGGTTCCACAGATCATGGTTTTGGACAAGCGTTGGTTCTTTGGGGTAATTTGATACACTGAAGTGAGGTCCATATCTGAGCCATTAGGGAAGAGACATATATTGGTAGTATATGGGTTAACTTCATTATAAAATGCATTTGAGTTGTGAATGACCCTATTCCCCTTTCTGAGATGGGTTGTACAACGTTATTTAAAGCCAACACCCCCAGGTCTTTTGTCGATGATCCCACCTGCATCATCTGAATGTAGTGCCAAAAACAAATTTTCTTGTGGTCATTTTATTAAATTTAGTGGAAAGTAAGGAAATCATGACTCTCAGATTCCAAAGTGACTATATCCGTCAGGTATGGCAAGAAGGGTGAGTACCTTCCAGTTGGAGGTAATGAGGATAACACCAGACTGCTTCAACCCTCAGAAAAATGCAAAAACAGTGGTGAGACCCACCACAACCATGGCCACCAGCTGGCGCACAACATTTTCACTTCGTAAAAAATCCCAAACAGAAATATTTTGTGCACATAAATTTTGGAGGTTGGTTGTCTAATGTCAAGAGAGTGTTTGTAACTCTCCAAAACCCAGCGTGGAGGTGCTTGGTGCACAGGACCACCAGGGAACTAATAGTCAATGTTATAATAATAAAGCCAGCCCAGCAGAGGGAGTGGGAGCTAAGAAGACATAGTGCGAGGGTGTTAAGCGCTGAGAAAGTAATAAAGATTTGCTCTAGCTACAGAACTTGGCAGTGGACCAAAGAACTTTTACTAACCAAGTTTGGTACCAGGGAGAGTTCACTGATGACCTGGTTTGGAGGGAACCTGGTAGGACCAGCGGTGTACCTGAAGCTGTGATGATTTTAAATAAAATAAAATAAAATGGCTAAAACGTTGCAAGACCTCCTTGAAGAGTTCCACGCACAGGTGCACCCAAGTCAACATTATATAAACATAAAATGACAAAGGGGTTTATTGGGAAGATGAACAATGAGAAACGTTGGTCTCAAGCAAAGATACTTTGGCCACTTGGGTAAATTTTGGCTCAGCGGAAGTGGTCCCAAGCCTTGATGCACTAAAAGGCGCACACTTCCATCTGAGAGTGTTACATATCTAGAAATCGATTTTACTCTGGTAATCAACTGAGGTTGAATCTGACCTGAGCTCAAAATTTTGTACATGGAACGGGTTTTGAACCCCCATTCCCCATGAACCAGATTGTCCCATTTTCGTCAGACTTGAAACTTATTTGTTTAAAACCCTAGAGCCAAATAGGGGGCTGAGCTTTAGGCACATAACTTGTATCAACCTGAGCGTACCTTGCCTGTACCCAGCGTTGATTCAAGGTGCGTTTGAGATCAGGAAGGTCCTGAAGTTTCACCTTCTGGACCTCCTGCCACCCAGCATTGTCCCTACTGTTGGTACCCTCTATAAGGTCATGTAAACATGACACAGAGAGGGATAATCAAAAGCTCAAACAGAGACCCCAATCATCACCCATGGTCCCTGCAGATTAAGTTTCAGGTTCTTTGGTCAAACCACATGGTGATCAAAGTGATGAATAATAATATCAATTTGGAAACTATAGAGTAGACACATGCCAGCAGAATTCTTGTGGCCATGGCCCATGAAAAGCATACTGGTAAAAATTTTCATGTGATTACTTTATACACATCATCCAACCCCCACAAAACTTCCAATTTTGACAATCCTCTCAGAAGTACAAACTAAAGCTACAACAGTTATTGCAGGTGACAAAAGTTTTGGATGATTGCAAGCAGGGATACGTTTCCTTGTTCTCAGGCATCTTTCTAGTATGGCGGATGATATGTTGGCATAATTGGTGGCATTAGGATGTTCCTTATGATTGGTTAGGAGAAGGATGACCCCATAAATTTTACATGGTGAGAGTATGATTTCCACAAAAAAGCCGTTAAACAGTTCCTGGCTGAATTATGTCCTAATCTCATCTGACTTTAGACAAATTTACTGCAAACAGAGAGATCTAAATTAAATTAAAAGTGAATATATGATCATTCATGTGGCCATCAGTTTAGGTGACACCCTACTGCAGTAAGAGTGGAAAATCTCTCCTTCAACATTGCAGGACCCCAATTGATGCCGCACAGCTGAAAGTGGGTTCAACCAGGTAATAGCACACCTAGATTAGCAGTCAGGCCTTGATCCCCTCACCCAATGGATAAAAAAAGGACAAACTTTATGAGGGATAGTTCCAGTAGGAGAAAACCAAAACCTACAAGAGTACTGCAGCTTCCCATCAGCTGAAGGAGGCTCTGGAAAGCCTGAAGGATGGGCATCAGGACAGTGAGGAATGGCGGCATGAGTTTGGACAACTCATAAGCAGTACCAAGTGCCCCTTTGCAAACAGGACACAGAACGCTGCCATTTTGCAACCTTTTATCATCAAATCCTGCTGGGAACGATTCCTAAGGGGAACTTGGTGTTAAAATAAATCTGGACCTGGGCCAAGCTCTACCAGGTAGAAACACCTGAAGGTGTTATTTCTAGTGATCCCACTTCAATCAAGCGTGAAGTGAAGAAGTTTTATGGGGATCTCTTCCACTCAAGAAACCCAATATCATGGCAATGGAAACTCTCCTGGCCATGGTTAAGTTGGTGCTCCAAGTGTGCTCACCAGTTGACAAGCACAAACTTTCAGCCACAATTATGGAAGCAAAGGTGAACTGCGCACTTAATGAAGTGCCAAAAAATATGGCACCATACCTGACAACATTTGGGTTGAGATGCTGAACGTACTTTGTGACCAGGTGGCACCAGAACTAACCTATTTGTTTAATCATTGTTATTCGCATAAGTGTCAAATACCAGGGGGGCAAGAGACCAGAATTTTGCTTTTGTACAAAAAAGTCCTCAGCGTCTTCTTTAGAACTGGCACCCTATTGCACTTTTGTGAGTCAATTATAAGCTCCTTACAAAAAATGTTCAAACCACCTGATGTGTGCTTCCCCACAGACCATCCATACGTCCAAAAATGGTTTTATCTGGGAGCGCACTCTCTGGGAAAGTATCCAATTTCGCTTAAAACATTCTGTAGGATGTGTGCAGGTCTAACGATATTTCATGTTTTTGGACATAGAAGACTTATAATCGGGTAGCTTGGCCATTCCTACAGGCGGCAATAGTGGCCATCAGGATTCCCCACACTTTTATTACCTTAATTGACATGCTGCACATAGGCCTTATGACTAGGGGTTATTGTAACTGAAAGTTTAATAGATCCTATTCTTATCAGATGGCCTCCACTAAGATGATCCCATGTCCCTAATTTTATTTAAGTTTTAATCAAATATCCTGTTAGCTGCAGCAGAAGTACAGTTGCGCGGTATCAGTCACCCCAGAAAGGTCCCCGTTAGGATGAAAGCATTTGCAGATAACACCGCGGTGAGGACCTGTTTTAAGCATGTCCTTCAAGGTGTCAAAATCCTCCTTACCCTTTACCATCAGGCTATAAACACAAAAGTTAATATTGACAAGATGATAGTAGTTAAGTTTGGGCATCCCCACTTCCCGCTGCTATTAGGTCTTACTCCCTTGCCACCCACACAGACATTTAGGTATTTGGATATTCTTTTTACCTAATTAAGATCAGCAGTGGAGGCGATAGAACAAGAGGTGCTTTTAAGTATGTCATCCTGGTTGGCCTATTGGAAATACGCTTGCTTAAACCTTGAGGGGAAGGTGCAAGTGCTTAATGTTTTTATAAATTTTGAAGCTCTATAATGTGACCCACATTCTCCCACTGATTCCATTCTTTGAGGGCAAAATCAAATCCCTCATCTACACCTTCCTGTGGTATAAAGCCACTGCAGAGCCTCTTAAATTGGACATTCTTTTCAAACCCAAGTAAGAGAGGGGGAATGGGCTTTCTTAACTTCAAAGTTCATGCCCACCACATCTGGGCCAAATTGTTTCTCCAAATGTTA
>JAKSZP010008675.1:0-30837 GCA_022478985.1 Massospora cicadina | reverse complement strand
AAAGTTTATTATTAGTTGCTTTCTTAGATCTTACCCTTTGATTTTCTTATTGCAGACTTTCTTGTTAACCACTATGACCAAGGATCTATAAAGGTAATTATGCGACTTACCAACCTATTTATATTACTACTTCTTAAATTAGCCTATCCCACAATTCTCTAATTGGTTGAGTTAACAGTCTATGCTTCTCTCACTTCAATGATGGTTCATTAAGAATAATTTACAATAGGGATCTCAAAATTTTGTAGCGTTTTTAGGACACAATTATATGCCCACCCTTTTCCTTTCTCCAATGACCACGCCTCTTTTTTATTTTCTCCTCTTCCCCTTTTTTGATCTCTTTATATTTTCTCACTCTTTTCCTAATCATTCATTTAGTCCAAGTTCTCCTAAGTTTCTCTTTCTTCCACTCTCTGGCTTAGGTTATCAATGTACCTATACGCGTGGGAGATGTTTATAGTAGGTTTTCTAATATTCAAATCTCGTTAGCATAAAGTAGTTATTTTGTAAGACACTAAAAACCCTTTTATATTTTCTAAATTGGTATTACTAAAAACCTTATATATAAAATTTATTCCAAACCAGTTTTTCAATATGGTGAGTTAGAGGAGATTCGTCGTAACACTTAGCTATTGTTCAATATAATGATAAGTTTATAGATTATAAGTGAGATTACCAATTCGTTTAATACAATTATTTGCCTTTATAGTTAAACTTATTAGATAAAAATAATACGCCTTTTGGGATTAAATTTATGGATAATTGTTAGTCATTCATTAAATCGGGGTTCTACACGAGAGCCATATTTGGTGTTTTATCAGTTAAGGCCCTCTCTCCCCATTAATCTGAGTAAGACGAGCTCTATCTGCAGCTAGACTAAAAGTTATATTTGAAGAATATGGTTAGTTCTAAAATAGAACGAGAAATAAGGAAGATAATAGATGCTTAAAGGGTTGAAAACCCTTAGCCTGGTGATGTACCCTATCGAGAATATGGCTTTAACAGGGGTAGCCATGAATAAGAAACCTGTAAAAAGGAGTATTTACTGGCCCATCAATCCTGTTAGTGAAACTTCCTACAATACCCTCCGCCTTAATGACTAGAAATAAGAGAAAGACCTTGTATAACTTAACTATGATAGCTTGCTAAAGGATGGAACATCTCCAGGAATATGAAGGAGAGGATTATATATCATGGTCCCTTTGGCAAGACCAACACCCTTAGCTATACAAGGTTCAAATAAGCCAAATCAGAATATGGTAGTACAAACTAAAAGCAGGGATGTATCATCTATGAACAGGGGATGGTGGGTAAAGTAAGTACAGGCTATGCCAAGTATATCTATAAACTGGGGTAGTGGACAAACGATAAACGTTTATGAATGAGCAGGGGGTAGTAAGTAACCGATTAGTTTTTCTCTATTGATTAGATTGTAGTCTTTGTCCATAAAAGTTTAAGTGGTAGTATTAGTCCTAGTGGTAAATAAGACATTAACTATTAAATAACAAATTTGGGATAGAGCAATCATCTATAAACAGGGATTGTAACTTGAAAGGAACGTAGCTCCATCTAGTAGTCTTATCATGATACTTCAAAAGAATAATATTACCACGAAGAAAGATTATAAAAAAAAATAAAAGGAAACTAAGCGTCGAAGATAAGATGGCAACAGATCTAGCTAATGACTTAACATACAAGATTCCCAATGGTAGAGGATAGTCGCCAATCTATGGAGTGAGTAGGTCCTAAGAATGAATAGGAAGAAAGGAGTCACAGGCAGTGAGAAAACCAAATGAGAAGGAAAGGGAAATGGAAGATACCGCCCTAAAAAATAAATAAACAAACTACCTATTTAGAGTAAGTGTGGTTTTGCTTGAAAGTTTCTAATAGGGGGGTGGGGAGTAAAAATTAGCCATAATAAGATTTGTAAAAACAAAAGGGGACCAAGGGGACGAGAAGGAAGGCTAAAGGATAAGACAGTGAGGAGAGACTAACTTAATAAAAAAGTCCGTAAGGGGGGCAAGGGCGGACAGACCTTTTCTTAACTATTCTGCAGGGCCTGGGGTTACCATTTTATCCCCTTCCTAGTATCCTTCCCTTTTTTCATCCAGATCTCCTATCACCTACTGCCATCTTCCCTCCCCCGAGTCTTTCTCCTATTCTTGTCTCCCCCTTGCCATCTTCTTCCCCATTTGTTGCCTCTTTTCATTCTTCGAACCCCCCCAATCCTTTGTCTCCCTCTCCCCCATTCTTACCTTATCACTCTTTATATTGAGTCATCCCTCCATTTCTATGCCAATGAAACGGGTAAGCAGGCTGACCACCCAGAAACTACTACTAACGATTATCCACTTATTACTATTTTCCATATGGGCCCATTCCCTAATATACAGCCTACCACAAATATAGATGCTTATGCTTATTATAGGCAATCTGTTAGTCTACATCCTCCGATCCTTGTACTTTTTATATTTATATTATTGTTTATTCTCTTTTAACCATATTCTTATTATTCTTATGAGATATTTTACGAATATTCCTTTAGGATTGTCCGATATTAAATTATATAAGAGGATTTATAGGTTGGATAGTTGTAGATTATCTAACCTTAGTTAATGATGAATAGGTGAAACCTCCTTTCAGTGGTCACCACCAAACTAGGGATAGGATTAGGCAGCATGTCAACTGGTTTATACACAACGGTCATTTATGATTATTCAGCGTATAAGATACCGCTACTATGGTATGTTGCATTTACCTTAAAAACTATATGAATAACCTTGCTCATAGGCTAACACGATTGTTAATATAATTAATAGGGCTTTGCATTTAATCTATAAAAAACAGTTAGGGGATAGATATATCAAACAAAGAGATCATCAGCTGCTTTATTGTATAGCCCACAAGATATTATGCCTAACCTAAACCTTTTAAAAATAATTATAAGTTTATTAAAAACAATACTAGACGAGAATATTAAAAACAATACTAGCCGAGAAAGTATATTTGAGTATTTCGGTTTTACAGGTGAATAATGTTTAAATATATTAAGTGTAAAACGAGAAAAATGGCTGTAGAAATATCTGGGAAGAGCATATAAAAAACAAAAAGGGTTAGCAATAGTAAAAAATATTTAGCAATAGAAAAATATTTAGGAATAGAAAAAGAAATAGGTTTAGCAAGAACTAATTAAGTTAGCTTGAATAGAGAAAAACAAAAATATATCTCAAATAAGTTAAAAGAATAGGGTAGTGTGATGGTTGATAAGCCTGAGGAGGAAGCAGGGGTAGGGAGGAAAAGCTTTACTAAGTGGCTAAAAACTTGGAGAATCGGAGTATTAGCACAATATAAGGGCAGGGGGAATGGGGTGATGGGCAGAAGGTGAGGGGGTTGGGGAGGTGATTTGGAGAAGGGGTAACAAAAAAGGTAGGGCGTATCTGCGACTACATTGTTTATTCAGGATAAACCATATAACCCATTAGCTCTGCAATAGTAAGGGAAAGGTTAAAAGAGAAAACAGGGGGGATAGTAAGAGTACGGGGTCCTAAAATAAGAGAGTAGGGGTAGAAACCTCAGGTAGGGAATAAGAAAGCCAGTGACAAACACAACGTTCCAAGTAATATTAGGGTTTATTCTATACACGCTTTTTATTTTACGCTCTTCCCCTTAAACTATTCTTGCTAGTTACAGACCTAGACACCCTAAAACCACAGCCTCCCTTACTCCTACGTGGTTCTTTTCCCTAATCTTTTCTATTTAGTTTCAGGTTTATCCCTCCAAAAACTTTTGAAGATGCCAAAACGCAGCCTCACGCGGGGCACTACCCCCCAACTTGCTAGCAGCAGTCTTGAGTGTAGAGATTATACGAAACCCTAAAGTAACCCCCCTTTTTTGATGACCTACTCTGCGGCGTTTAGCTTTTAATTATATAAATATAAGATATTATACTCTTTTATTATGTTTCTTTTTATAGATCTTTCTCCGTATATATATATTTTCTCCCTCTATTTACATGGCTATAAACCTATTTATTATATCTTTTATAGATACTATTCCGCAAATGTGTCAACAATTACTACATTATAAATCTATAAAACCTTCCTTTAGTTAATACAAATAATGTTTATTTTGGTTGTCATATTTAAGAGTCTATCCTCGTCTTTCTGCTAGATAATTAATTGTGGTTATTAACTTAAAAAGGCTTATAAAACAGGATGAAAATGATTAGAAAAGAGGATAAAAAAGGATTAGAAGAATCTGCTAATAATAAACCAAGGGAATGGGGTGACTAAATACATTATACATGGCTTCAAATATCTTTAAGTGGACCAAAAAGATAAGGATGGGAAGAATTTATATAAATCGGTATATAACAAGACAAAGATCAGTTTGAAGGTAACAAAAGGTGGGTATAAAGAAAGAAGGAAGATAAGGAAGAAGATTAGGAAAGGCGAAACAGTGTGGGATATAAAAGTATAAAGAAAGAGACTAAGTGAGTAAAAAGACTAAAACCAACGTGAAGATGAAAAAGAATAAGGGAAAGAGAGGAAAATGAACTGAGTTTTTTATAAAACATTCTTGGGTCTTTCATCTACATTATATTTCTTTTTATTTTTCTTGTATAAGCTTTAAATAATTGGTCACATTGATCTATACATATTATTATATATTTAGTTTTTTATTATTGATTTAGTATTTTCAAGTCTTTAGCAAATAGAATATAAAACCTATCAGTCTCTCACCTATTTCCCCACTCTATTGTTCCCCCCCACTATTCTTTTCCCCTTATCCCCTAAGTTTTTATGTTTATTCTCTATTAGAGTCATGATTCTTATAATCATCTACCTAGAAATTTGATTAGGCAATGGTTTTACTGTCGCATTATCTACTAGGATTTATTACAATTACTACTAGGATATATTTCTATTGTCCCTTACATACCCTCTTCCTTGGCTTCCCCCTCTAAAGTTTTCTATTTCTATATTCTTTTCTATTTCCGTCATTTTATATATTAGATGTAAAATAAACTTTCTTACACTTATCTGTAAAATTTTTTGCAATCTGGATCCCTATCGTCATATGCTTTATTCACATTATTATGCTTTTCTTACCTTTCCTCCCCCATACTTAGTTTCAACCCCTTCTTACTCTCAATGTTTTACTCTCTTAAAACGTTGGCCAATCTATGTCACTTGAAAATATGTAGACGGTTAGAACCCATATCTCCGCAGATATATACTGCTGCAATACAATTTTAGATATTTATCATTACACATGGATTATTTGTCCTTCATTGATGATTTACTATATGTCTAAAATTAACTTTGTTAAATCTTTTTAAAAAGGTACTTATAATAAAAGTTTCACACTAATAAGATTAGAATTTTATTGCAAGGAGGTTAAGGCTAAAGTATATGGGCTGACTTAATAATCTGATGGAAGCTTTATGTATTAAGTGTTTATAAATAAATTCAAGCGTATATAGAAAGTATAAATAAAAGCGTATATAGAAAGTATAAATTCAAGCCTATATATAAAGATTCAAGCGTATATGTTTAGTGATAAACTAGAGGGATTGGCCCCTATTATTATGATCCAAACTTACATTCGTTATTTTTATACGTCTTTCTCTTTTATGTGAGCTAAGCCCCCGTTCTCCTCTATTCTTAGTTCCTTTTTCTTGTATATTCTTGCAACCCCATATACTCTAAGCCATCTTTCTGCTACATTACCCACAGCTGCCCTAGTCTTTTTAGTTAAGACTCAATTATTCCTTTACATTTTTAAATCTGTAAATCTATTTATTAGACATAGTAGGTTAAGTTTATATTCTTTATCTTTCCAATTGGTCCCACCATTCTCTTACGTTTATGGTGTATTCACCTAAACAAGAGGTTATTTGTATTAAATTTACCTCAATTGATTATTCTCTTGCTGTTCTAGGGCAAACTCTTTAGCTTTGTAACTATTTTATCATGATTAAAATATAATGATTCTTTTAGAAATAGCACATTAAGGTAAAGTGAAGGGTACTATACTGCTGTTGGTCAGTCAGACTTGTTTAAATTAGAATAAACTTTTATCTATAATAGTTAGAGCAAACCTTACAAGATTTCATCTATAATTAACCGGCTAACCAGAAAGCGACCATAGCTTACCGTAGATCCTAACCAAGTAATATCAGAAATATTAGCTTAAGTTTTATACTTAATAAGTTTGGGCTTAGGTGGAATAACGATAACCTTGTAGTTTTGAAGCTAGTGTCTAATCTGACATGTCAATAGCGGGTTTCTATAAAATATGTTTACAGGTAGCCCTGAATAAGAAGACCCATGACCTAAATTAACCTGGTGTCATAAAATTTGGAAGAAAGAATGGGTGGGGGGAACAAGAGTATAAAAGAGGGCCTAGGATCAGAATAGGGAAGAAAGCTCAAAAGAGTAGAGGAAGAATAACAAAGCTCAAGAGTGTAGCTCGGGGATGAATCTCAGAAAGGGAAGTGACTAAATAGAAACTAAAAAAGTAGACCCTAAGGACGCGATAAGAATAAACAAAAGGCAAATGGAAGTCTAAATGAGGAGGGGGAACGAAAGAATATAGCTGAATACTAATTAACATATTGAATATAAATCACGTTAGTGTACACGGAGCACTCCCTAATTTCTTATCTCTATTAACACATTCGTATCTTTCAGTCTTTTTCATCCTAAAGTTTTTATCCCTCTTTCTCCTTGTTCATTCTTTATTCTATTTATTTTTTATGCAATAAAGCCTAAATCACCTTTACTAAAACTGATACTGTTTAGCTACAAGCATACCAACACATTCGAGGGGGGTTGTTTATGGGCACTCCCTATCTGACCTTTTCCTTTTACCCTTGTTTTTCCACTATCCCCCTTCTACTTTCTCTACATCCACTTCATTCACTTATGTAGTCCTTCCTTTCACGTTCTTACCCTTGTTCCCTTTCTATTCACCTCTTTTTGCCCCCTCATTCTTTTATTCCTTTGTTTTATACATTTATCTTTCTTCAGCCCCTTGTCAATTATCCAAATATGATTTCTTTATTATGTTCCTCTCTATTAAACCCCATACTATATATGCATTCATGGTGTACTGTGGAAGCCATTATCTAGTTAGTGCGTTCACTGTTGTGATTCTGTCATTTCTTTTATAGCTAACCAGGTCTTATTAATTAAAATGTTTCAGGCCATTTCTAGATCATCTCGCTACAGCCATCTTAAAGCTCTTTATCAAGGTTTGATGTTTTATTCACTATGTTACATCCCAGTTCCCCTGACAATCTTTTTTCGTTAAGAGAGCTTATACAAATCCTTTGTTGTAATTAGATCACCCCCAAAGTAGGTTAAAATTATTCCTATATCTAGATATTCTTCTAGCAATAGGCGCTCTTCTATTTTTCATTTAGTTTCTAAATACCCTTCTTTATTCTTTACCCTTTATATTCTAGATTTCTATTCATGCTCACCCGCACTCATCCTTTTTAGTTCCTTTCATTTGTTCTAGTTTTTATTCTCAAATAATTATAGTTCTTATTATAAAAGATCATTATCTATAAAATCAAAATCCCTAGAGCTTTTTAGGACAAATTTCTTATACACCTATCAAAACTAGTCATTCTCTTTTTCATCCTTTTATTTTGCATTCTCTTATATTTTGATACTTTCAATCCCCCTTTCTATCCTCCCCGTACTATCCTTTATTTTATATTAAGCTTTTGTATTTTTCTACCCGTTATTCCCGATAAACACGACCACCTTCAGCTAAATGATATCTTTGCTAATATTCAAGATATAAAATTTGTGTCTCATATTTAAATTGTGTGTCATATTTAGATAATCATTTTTAGATTGTGTATCATATTTAGAACAATGGTCATGGTTGTATAAATAGGAATTTTGGAAGGAGTAGGGCAGTAACTGTAATGTGAGTAGAAAATAAGTTTTCTACAAAAACTAATAAACTAAGATTAACTTAGAGATTCAGCTTATTAGAAAGGTAAAAGGTTAGGATTGTACAAGGACAATAAATTGATAAAAATAGATAGTTGGTATAGCTGAATACAAAAATCTTAAAGTGCACATATATCACAATCATGAAAAGAGTAGAATCTTATCATTGGCATCACTACATAATAATAAATTTTAAGGTAATAATTAAAAATAAATAGGGATAATGGGATATGTCTTATTCATAATATACATTTCCAATAAAACCCATAATAATGAAAATCCCTTATAATTTAGAAAAACATCGTATGGGGAATAGGACTAACTAAAATCATAAAAAAGATATATAAAGACATTGTGAAACCCTAGCGATAAGTATAAAACAAGACATGACTAATCTGAAAATATATGATTCATAAAGGCCTGACACAGGGGATAAATCCTATCTTTGCCCCCCCTATTACTTTTTACACCAAAAATTCCATGTATATGAATAGATATCACATTTATAACCCGTTTTAGCGGGTCATTAGCTACCCTTTGAATAATATAATTGAAGTTGTAACCAAAGTCCTTTTTAAACCATAGGATCATATACCATAAAAAGTGCTAAGATTGACAATCCTGAAAAGCAGGGAGGCCATAAATAGGGATAATAATCAGTAGAAAACTAAAAACATGTGTAATAAGGGGTAATGAAAAAGTAGAGGGGCGTAATGAAAGGAACCCATGAATAGGAGAATAAAAGATAATGGACAATATAAAGATCAAGGGAAAGGAGAAGGATAATAATAGTGAGAAAGTGTTGATAATAAGCTGGTTAAGGGTATCTATATGGTTCTTATTCTCTTTTTCCTCCCCCTTCTATCACTTTCGGTCCTTTTGTCCTACAGTCTCTTTTTACCCTTCCTTTTTCTCTTTTCTCCTTTCTATCCCCCCTTCCACCTTATCCTTTTTCTTTCCCTAGCCCTCTTTTTCCTTCTTCCCTATTCTTATAGAGTAGGGGTTGGCTTTCTTGTTACCTTCCCTCTTTTAGCTTTTATCCTTCTTGTTCTTTTTCAACCCCTCTTCTATCCTTTTTGCCCGTCTATCCTATTCTTTACCCTTTTATCCCTTCCCCTCTTGTCGATCTATGCTCCTTCATTCTCTTCTCCTTTCATTCCTTTTTATCCCCTTCCTCTTTATGCATTCGTTTATCCCCTCCTTACTACTTCTATTTCATCCTACTATTTGTAGAACATCATTATGCTCCTTGATGGCCTGTTATCTTCCCTAGCAATTTAATTACACGACTTGATCTATTTAGAATTAAATTACAAGTATATTTTAAAAGCTAGACAAAACCTAGTTTGCATAACAAAGTTTAAAATACAAAAACCTAATAGAGTCTGCGGTCTACCATACTAAATTAAACCAAAAATAGCCCCAGATGGGTTAACAGAGTTTACAATTTAATTAGCTTAGCCATAAAGGGCTTATCCAATTACAATACTCAAATAAGCTAAGGTTGGGCTAGTATAAGGGGGCCAAATATCGGTATTTATATTATTCATAAGAATAGGAAAGAGGCTTGGACGACAACAAGGAGGTGTGTAAAAGAGATGCCCTCTGGGGGTAAGCACAACTGACCACAAACTAAGGGATCAGGATTAGGTAGGCTAATCTCATGTTAAGGCCCTATTATCTTTTATGTTCCCTTCAGGTTGTTCCCTATTCACTTTATATGTTTCACTATCTTTCTATCTATATATTTTTTATTAACTTTCTAAACGATAGATTATACAAATTTTCTTTATTATATTGAAACTTTCCGCATATTAACTACAAAATAGTAACTATCAGAAGGGAATTCGTAGTTCACTAGGGTGTTGATAAAATACAACACTGTGTATGAATAAACTTAGTAGTATTACAGCTGGTAAATATATAACATAAAATCCCATGGAAAATATATAACCATGGTTATCTAGGGGCATAGGAACAAATACAAATAAACAGCTTTTGTATGAGGCCTAATCATAATATAGTTTGTAACTTGGTTGTAGGAATAAACAATGTAACAATCCTCCATGAATAGAATAGATAATGCCTAGGGATATAGGGAAAACCCTCATAAGGGTTACTTATTGTGGCAAATAATCTTAAGTAATCTATAAGCATCAAGCATAATTCCAATTAACTAGTTATACACAATATAGGGGATAGATCTTTTAAGGGATCTATTTGTATAAGTACATGTCATTTGTAGAGTCTATAGTAAAAAGGTTTTACATCCTTTTGAGCTGATTAATGAACATGTAAGATCAATCAACCTATCATATCTATATTTAAAAACAACGTATTTAGTATAGTAGAGTAACACTAATATGAATTTGTATATAATTTGAAAGACTCATACAATAAGAAATAATATGGTTATAGAGAAAAGGGGTAAACAAACCCTGCTCTAATTAGAATAAAAGCGAAATGACCTTTCCACATCAGGGATTTATAATAGAAGGTCCTTGGGGTTTCATTAATATAAATATATTACATTGAACTTTGTCCCCTTATAACCTTCTTCCTTATAGTGATGGCTATTCTCTATTAGGTTATCTGCTAATTATTCTTATACTCTTTTTATAGGAAAACCTTATCTGACCTAAAACTATATATCTTACCTAAAACTATTTATCTCACCAAAAACCAGGGTAGCCTTTTAAGCCTGTATAAACTTGGTTAACTAATTGAATTATTCATATAATGGCCACAATTATAAAACAGGTTTCATAGTAGCACATATTTAAACTATTAAATCAACAGCCCTAGTACTATTAGTTATTTCTAGCTTTCTACCTGTCTCCTCTCACCAAATTTAAAGTTATGTCCATGTTTTTGGATTAGTCTTATATTAGTTCGGGGAGTATCGCTACATAAACGTACATGCCATAAAACATTCTACCCTCTCACTGAAAGTTAGCAAGATTATACTCCACCATTAACTTAAATATCATAAAAGACATAAACTAAAAGAATCCTACGAAAGATCAAAGAAGGGATAGGATGTAGAACAGTATTATAGAATAAGAATGTCTTAGGAAAAAAGAGTATAAAAGAATTACTATAGATGATATACAATATATCCCAAGCTCGTAATCATAAGGAATAATCGTCCAGCATGGTGAACCTCAGTCCGTGTACTGTGAATAATAGGTATTAAGTATCAAACTAGTAATTTACGTTTATCACCAAACTTTAGCAGAAAAAGTATGAGGACTAAAAATTTAAGAATAGAAAGAGAGTGTAAGTAACACCCTTCTATAAATTGAGAGAGTTGACAAAAAGATTAGCAATCGTTTCATGGTAGTGATAATAATCAATTTTATCATAAAGAATTGTAACTAGGTAGTTATGGTTTCATCAAGAGTATGTTGAGAATAAAGAATCAGGAAAATAGAACATAAGAATAAGCGTAATGGTTCAATAAAAATAATAAAGGGCCGGAATTCGGGAGATCTGCACTAACGTATCATGAAGGCAACCCTAAGAAGGGGTTGGGGAAAGAAAATATTAAATACCTCAGTATAACCCAGAATATCAAGAGTCCCCCAATCAAACCCTGCATAAAGCGAAGATCCTTAGAATTGACCTTGTAGCCGATTTACTACATGTGTCACTGCAAGTAAATATTTGGTATCTGTAATCCACCTCCTAGGTCCCTGATTGCTTGCAAGCTTATGTGTAGTTTCTCCAGGCCAAGGATGAGGATGATAGAATACAAGGGATTTAGGGGGTGTGGGTCTCTTAGCATTAGCTTGATATGCTTACTAGCCCCCAGCACAACCCCCATAAACTGAATCTACATAAATATTTAGCTAACATAAAAGTCAGCCTTTACGTGATGTGATACTTCTATAAAAATCTTTTCTTATATTTTTAATTTAGCCTATCTAATATAGGTTATCTGATAAGATTAACCCCGGGTTAATAATGTATAAATGGTGAAACTTTTGTGTATTTGGAAAATTTGGATACATGTAAGAAGAAAATGTTTTTGAAGGAAAAGGGTAAAAGGAGAGAATAAAAAGGCATAAAAAAAGAAAGCGCCTCATAGGAAACTTTAGATAATAAAGGGATGAAAAAGGGGAAGACAAGTACAAGCGTATGATGAGAATATCCGATTCAAGTATACTCTATAAAAACCAATGAATCCCATCGACGAGTCTGTGGGAGTGGGTATAAAGATTTAATGGAGGGTAAGCCACGAATTGACAAGAATAGAGGGAATAGCTGAATAAGGGCTTGGTTTAGATAAAAAGGAGCAAGGTTTATGGTATGAAATAGATTGCTAAAACATATAAAGAAAAAATAATGCACCTATAAATCCTATTCATAAAGAGTCATCTTTAGTGATGACCCGAGTAAAAATGGTTCTACTATAGATGCCGCGGTTCGATCGGAGGAATAGGAAACTGAAAATAAACATTTCATATAAAAGATTAGACCAAAGACATCTGTAAGATGAGCAGGTTGGTAGGAAGAAAATAGGAAATCAGACCTTGGATTGGATGATAGGGTGACCCCTAAATTTGGAATGGAGTTGGGAAAAGAAGGAGGAGTGGAGAAAGGCGTAGGGGGAAGTAGGAAAATGGGAGGGAGGATAGAAAAGAGGGGTAGAGAAGGCTATAGGTCAAAAGGGGGGGGGGGGTGTGTGAAAATAGGAGAAAGACAACAGAACGAAAAAAGGTGGGGTAATAAAAAAGGACTCGGCTAAGAAAGATAAACAAGAAGACCATTTTACAGCCTAATCTAAGGCGATTCTTAAAAACTTTTAGCCTTAGCGGTTGGAAGAAGAAGAACGAGGGCCCCATGAGAATGTAGCGAGGGATGAACCACATAATGCGACATAGGCCTACCCTAATGTATTAAAGGTTGATAGATCAGGAATGACAAAAAATTGATTACCTCTAGCTATCATAAAATAGCCTTCCGATACCTGGGATCTGGTACGGTCCCATTTTCTACCGACCCTCTCCCCAGTATTAAACCTTGAGTGATGATCCCCTTATCACAAATTATTGATTATGGTTGAGACTCGTATATTGATTGGTACCTATTTTTATTATTGGCCAAGTTCCTATTTTCGTTTAACTTCTCTTCTTGGCTAGGTTAGTTCCATTGTCTTTACGCTTACTTAATTTGTCGTTATATTATATTTGGGTATCTTCAGTTTTATCATATAATATTAAGTTGACTTAAGGAGATACTATCCCCTATTTTAGCCCACTATTATCCTCGACTACTCTTCGGCTTATTATTCGAAACTGTTCGGCTACTTAGATTGCTACAGTTTTTATAAGATCCAAGGGAGGTAGGAGTGGAGTTTCAGAAAATATAAGCCCCAGTTATTTTTATAGGCCTATCAATTACGATTATGGTATTTCCTATCTACCCCTATTTATAATAATGGTACCCTTTCCTAGATTGATAATCACAAGATATTATACCAAATAAGTTACATTCTAGGTGAGATAAGACTGCCTAAGGTTTATAACATGAGACAAGAAGACTATGATATTGCCTCGTTTTTAACAAATATCGTGATACTATAAAATGGTAAAACCCTAAGTAAGTAGGATAAACCACCAGAGAAATTAGGGTAATAGAGTAAGAAGGAAAGAAGGGAACAAATGAGACCCCATAAGAGTAATTAAATAATAACGAGATAGACAATAAAACTTAAAAGGTAACAAGAATAAAAATATAAGGGTCTATAGTCGTCAAACCTCATTTGGAATAGAGACTAGGGAATGACCCCTCCCCTTTAGACTAATCCTATCCATTAGGAAAATATAACAAGAATAAGGAGCTTAATCAAAGGGAATATACTACGGCCCTATTCGGGTTTTATTTTACACCCTTCCAACCATATTCCTCCTTCTAATACAGGCATTAGCTAGTAAATACCTGTTTGGGTCAGGGACACTAGGTTATAGAGATACATAGGCTATGACATACCCATATTTACTTATTGTAAGTTTTATATTTCCTCCTCACAATCATCAACCTAGGCGTATCCCCTCGTCTCTTTAAAGACTCGTCAACCTAGAAACTGGGGCTAATGGATCCTTAGATTGATTTAAAATCTGCCTTTTGCATACTAATTGTGTTGGTTCTAATAAAAGAGTAGGGTGGTTTAGTGATGTATAAATTACTAATAATAGATACAAAATAGGGGAGACAGTACATATACGTAAGGGAACCGGGGGGTATCGATACGACCCATAATGGGCTTATGATTGCCTATATTGTCTTGCTTATATCCCTTCTTAGCTACCATAAAGCCAATAATTTATAACTAAGACTTATAAGGGATCCAAATAGGCATATAAACATATGTGAAAGGAGAAGTTGGAATATCTGAGGGTATAGAGAGTTTAACCAGGGGAATGGCCCAATGGAGCATTATAATAAATAGAGGAAATAACTATGGTTAATCGGTTTCATATTCTCAAAGGTAAATTATTATTATAAATCCAACAAGTTTTTGAATAAAGGCTCAATTTTTACTAATTATGCCACCTATATACGATCTTTTAGTCTTATGCTTCCTTGCCTTCGTAAATTGGGGTCTCTACTACATGGAATTTTTTTAGTATGTGGATTTAGTCACCAAATCAATCAAATGATGGATTATCGTGTCATAAATATAAGATAAAACCCAAGGGGGGTAAATGGGGCGGATTATAAAAAGGTTCGAAAGGGGAGACTTTTAAAATGGAAGGGGGTTAACTTAAACTCTTATATTGTAAATATATATTTGTAAAAAGGTAAACTTGGGTAAATTTAGTTTTAGTATGTGGGTAATAAAGCGTAGCCGTTTCATTATCATTAAATAGATCAGATGGTACAATTTGTGGGAAAAGATAATAGATAAAAGGTAATTGGATAAAGAATGAATAAATAAGGGAATCTATCAAAGAGGAAAAAAGAATACCAAAAGAAAGGGGAAAAAGAGTGGGATAGGGGAAAAAAAGAAAAAAGAAAGTTAAGTGGGAATAGGAAAAGAACAAAAGGGAAAAGAATTGTCTTTAATTAACTAATCCTTTGTACGCAAATTACTTATAATAATTATAAAATCAAAATAGGCTAATAATAATAGGTTAATCGATTAATTTGTAATATTCTTTTAGAGTAGAATTGTCTAATTTATATAAGGGTTCCTCCCATTCTTTTACTTACTCGCTTCTATATTTTAGTGTAGTCACAGGTATTTTGCCTCTTCTCTCTAACTTCCCTAAATCATTTATACCAATACTTAAATCGAGACTTCTTGAATAAGGCCGAGGTCTTCAACTAAAGAATTTATCTATAAAAAGGGTATAGAAAATAAACATTGATTGGGAAATATAAATAGGTAATTGAAGGGCGAATAAATAAGAATCGGTACTATAAGTGAAACAATTGTATAGAGGCGGGTTATAGTTGGGATTTTATAGAATAATAAACCAGTGGGGTGACAAGAACCAGTGGGGATATAAAACTTAAAGGGATTGTAAAGAAAGGGGAAGAAAGATCAGCTAAGAGAAGAATCGAAAAGGGCTCAGGATAAAATGGGGAAGGAAGGGAAATATAAGCTTATATAAGGTAGGAAAATAAATAGATACTATCATAATACGCTTATATCAAAGGGGTATCTACCTTAACGGGAAATTGGCTAATTATAATAAAAGGATAAATATAGAACAAATAAATTTATTTACTAGAGTTTATTATCTCTATAGGGTTTCCCCAAGTTGTTGTTTTTGTATTCTCTCTTCTTTTCTATCCTTGGACATATTCTTTTTGTCACTTTCTCCCTATTCCCAGGGTTTTTCACAGCGTTCTTTATTATCTTTTTTGGTTTCTCTTTGTCACTTTCTTTATCCTCTACTCGTCACTTCTTATTTAGTTTCGATCCCATTTTTCTATTCTGGGTTATATTTCTTACCGGCTTTTTATAAGCTTATTTCGGCTATTCCTTATAGTCACCTCTTATCTTCCTTTAGCCTTACTTAGAGGGTTCTTGATTGGCTTCCTCATCCCTACTTATTATTAGATTGTCCCCAAACCCTCCTACCTACTGGGGAGGTCCTCTATCAAGATTAAGTCATTATAATATACAGTGGCTATCCTTACGCTCAATAAAGAAGGGAGCCACCCCGTCTTATGATTTTAGTGGGTAATAGTCTTTTATTTACCGAACTTTATCAAAGGTGGGCTTATAGAATCCTTTAATTATATTGGAAGCTAGAGTAATTGCTAATCCCCAATCAGGGGATATAGGTGGGGCGGATTAACCCGTATTACTAATCTTTAAGTTAGGATAGTTAAGCTAACCAATCAAATAGGGAAGTAAATTTGTAAAGGTATGCGAGTATAAAGCATACCGTTTTATAGTGGAAAGTTTATTTAATTGTAATATGTGACTGGTGGGAATACAATAAATATTTAAATAGGGAGAATAATTGGATAATAAGGGATAGACATAGAATTCAGCTAGAAAAAAGGTTAGCAATCAGTTAGTAAAAAGAGAGAGCGGATAAAAATAAGATTTTATAAATGGTATTAAAAGAATAATGTATTATAAATAAGAATCTACAACAGGAGATAGGGGTTTAAAGGGATAGTTTAGCCAAGGATGCTAAGACTCATAGATAAAGTATAACGATAAATAATAGGGTGTGGTCGAAGATTTAAGAACGTATAATCGAGAATAACTTTAATAAAGGCATATAATAAAGGTTGCTATCGATTCTTACCACAATCCACCCTAAGAATATGGTTTTATATAGGCCCTGCCATATTGTCGTATTGGCGATTCACAATTAGAATAAGGAGCATAATAGTAAAAGACTACAGATAATAATTTAAAAGTTGAATATAAGGGAGGGGATAAATCTACAATAGGGGTGAATAAAGACACCCGGTTGGCCAATGGAAATGAGAAAGGACGCCTATAACTAAGGATAAAGACCAACCCATAGCCACCCTATAAATTGGGGGGACAATCCCCTCTGCAAGGGAATGAGGCCTATTCGTTTGAATCGAATAGCTTGAGCTGATAATCATTTAAGGTGAATCCTCCCACGCCCCAGGTTAGCGCCTAATAACGTAAGACTGCCACCAATGTTGAATAATCCTTATTGGCTGAGAATGCCGATAGCGAGGACTAACCAATACGTAGTACTACCAGTACATAAGCCACTCTAACTTCAAGACCAACAGTCTGTATAATAGGTAACCACTTCAACGCCAACATCCCGTATAACGGGGACCTCTTCTATAATTAGAAACGATAGTAAGGAATGCTTACTAGCTTAAAAAACTCTAGTGACGACCTTGAGACTAGCCCATACTCTTTAGGTATATGGTAGGAACTCCCCTCTAACCATAGGATAATTAGAATAGGCCTCGATAAGTAGGAGGTGGAATAACTGGCCACCCCAAAGGGAAAGACAATATAAGGGACAAAAACAATATAACAGAAAGTTAACTAGGAGAGTAGATAAGTGACAAAGAATATGGTAAAGGGGTTTTGTATGGGGATACTAAAGGGAATAAGCGATAAAGGATAAAGACCCTTAGGGTCTTCTTAAGAAAGGAAATAGAATAACAAAAGAGGTTATAACCAAGACGATAAGGAACAAGATAGAGCCAATAGAGAAAGGGAAAGACTGAGAAAAGAGAGGGAAGGAGAGCAAAAGTAGAGGGAAGAGAGAAAATAGTAAAAGATTGGGGAAACGAGTATAAAAACATTGAAATCCCTTTATAACAGGAAAACTAAAACCCGTCTAGCAGAGAGAGTCCCCCTAATTCTGATTAGTCCTTTAATCAAAAACCCTGCTGATCACTAAATCACCCTCCTTTACACTGCAGTGTTTTAGGGTTCTAGTAATCTCGATTCTTTATTGTTTTCCTACTACGAGGTGTTTCTATTATTTTTCCCTTGTTTTCTCCTACTTCTAGGCCTTTTTTCCACCCTCCCCCCGATCCCTTTTTTGTTATACAGACACTAAACTACCTTTTTTGGCCTTGTTCAGTTACTTGGTGGTCATCCCACCAGTCCTTAGTGCCACCTTCTACTACCTTATTCAATTAAGTTTTCCTATTTCCCTATCCCATCTTTATTGTTCTTTAAACTTTTATTTCTTTTTATTTATATCCCCTCTCAGATATTTCCCTTGATCGGTCTCATTCTAAACCAAACTTATAGATTAAGCCCATAATCTCCAATTCCCGTTTACGAAATCTTTTGATATTCTGATTTATTCCTATCACTATTTTCCATTTATCCTTTTTACGACTTCCACCATTGGTGTATTTTGAGCTAAATTTCTATTTCTACTTATATATCAATAGGGCGATTTATCCTATATTACTCGTTTGTTGATTTAATTTATTTTAAATAACGTAGTAGTTTACGGTCGCTGGTAATTATTAGGGTTTCTATCTTTTCATTTATCGACCAAGGTCACCTTCTTTATATGCCTATTTTAAGTATAAACCTTATAAAATAATGCTCAATTTGAGTTTTATCCCTATTGCCTTGATTTGTAGGCTTCCTTATTTCCACAATTACATTTTTTATAAAATAACCCTTACTGAGGATTCTTTATGGTCTTCTTTTTCAAATGTCTGTTTATAAACCACTTGATAGCCTTTGTCCCTGAACATATACATTATTCAACCTAAAGATTCCACTTCTCGTATTGGTTATTAAGATACATTTATTAAAGGTTAGTCGCTACCCATTAATAATTAAATTCCTATGCCCTTTTAACCGCCTTCAATACGTCATAAGAAAGTTTCATACTTATAGGTTTGTAAACCTATTTGACTTATAGGGTATCAATAAATACAAATTTCACTCTCAGCAGGCTAATACTTATATTAATAACCACCTATAAATTCCTATTTATACAATTATGTATCAGGTATTTACCCCAAAAGGTAATACTTTAAAATCCATAAACCCCAATCCCTATGATTTACCCACCTACACTAGGAGAGGTATTCTTTATTTAATAGGACAAGGGTATTTCCCACTTATTTACAATAGCTAATTTATTCTTATTCTACAATAATCTTTTAAATAAATTACTAAAAAGACCAGTATGACACTCTACTCGTGAGCGAAAAAGATTTAACGTAGAACAGCCATATTGACTAAAGGTACAATCTTCTAATAAAAGGGATACCCGCGTAAATAACCACGAAAACTAAGAAGAGGGGATCGCCGGGTGTATAAAAAGACAGAGATCAGGGATAAAGAAAAGGGATCAAAGGGAAAGGGTAGAATGAAGAAGATGAACAAACCCAGAAAAAGAAAACGAGAAAAAGGAAAGAAAAGGGGAAGGATAGAACAGGGAATAGAAAAAGGGAAGTAGGAGAATGTAGAGAAATTTAAGTTTAACCCCTATGCCTATTAGAATGGAATGATAGGTTGGCCTCAACAGCAAGATGCTCCGACTCCCCTAATATATATAACAACGGAGGATAAATCAATAAACACTTTAACTCTAATAGGTAAAGAAACAAGCCAACGAAAGTAAGAAATAGGGGTGTCCAAGGGAGAAAGTCTCCTAAACTTATAAAGAAACCATAGCTCTACTAAAACTAAAAGGTTAGTAAGGAAAAACACCAGAATATAACTGAGGCAGGGTGAGGATATAGGATCAAAGTAAGACTAAGCCCTCACAAGTGAATAGAGTATATAAATAAGGACTAAGGATAAATTGATTTCCTTTCCTGGGTTTCTATTTCCCTACCCAGATGTTCCCATTAGACAAGTACACTCCTATATATAATTTATACCCCAAGAGGATCCCATAGACCTTTACTATCCTACTTCGTTACACGATGTTGACTATTGTAGGCACCCGTTATTACCCTCTTGTTAATTCTTATCTTGTCTTCCAGTTGAGACCTTACTCGGAATCTTTATTTATCTATTTTATAAAACAACAAGGGATTAACTCCCTTAAGTGTAACACGTCAACTGTGAAAGGGCGGATAACTCTAGTCTAGTGAGATCTCATTGTGTTGTACCTTGGTTTACCTTTATACTGGCCCGTTGGGATGTTGATGTGAAGATATGAATGCTTTACTTGTATTATACATACCTACGGATCACGACTTATTTAAAGTTTAATTAGGGGTTGGGGAGACAGAACTAAAAGTAAAACACTTTAATATTGAGATAGACAAGAATTTTACAATTAAAAGTGACTAACGACAAGATTGGGGTAGGGGTTGCTATGATAGATGGTAATTAGAAAGGGGGTAATTTGACTAAGATTCTATAAGTCTTGTGTGATAACTTAATAATTATTAGGGAAATTAAAGGTAAGAGGAAGTTTAATTATTAGGGAAATTAAAGGTAAGAGGAAGTTTTATTATTAGGTAAATTAAATTTAAGGTAAGAAGAAGTTTTCTACGGTAAAAGCGGTAATGGGGTTAGTGGTATTGTAAACTTCCTTATCCAAGTTGAGCCCTTCCTAAACCCTCTCTTATCCCCCTTTCTATCCCTTCCGACCAAGACCCTTTTCTCATTTTTGTCTTGTCCCTGTCGTTGGTCATGAGGGTTACTCTTTTCTATTCTTCTTATTAGTTCCCTTCTTCCCTCCTTTCTCCCTGGCTATCTATCTTTTATTCCCTTCTTTGTCTTCTTTGTTCTCCGCTTTTTTGTAAAATCCTTTTTCATAGAGGTAAAGACAAATTTTACTTAAAAGAGGAAATGACGAAGTGGATCAAGGATAGACAGGGAAGAGTAGTCAAATAGGGAGAGATCAATAGAGGGAGGGGATAGTATGGTTAGGTAAATCAGAATTTAACTGGATAATAGTAGCGGGATCATATAAGAGAGGGAAATTGAATAACCAACATAGGAAGTCATCGTATAGTAGTTAGTCTCTATCAAATAAGTTTTATTATAAGGAGGTGGGAATTGTATTAACTTTTGTGAGAGAAAGATTTAACCGAAGGGTGGGGATAGAAAGAAAATAGAGGAATAAGACTAGGACGAAAAAGAATAGAGCGAGAATAAGGAGGATGAAACAAGAAAAAGCAAGGGTGGGGAATAAAGAGCCAAGAATAGAGTGTCATACTAGAAATCTTGTCTCCCTTCTATATGCTGGTTAGTGTGGGTGATGAGAGTAGTCTTATTTGTTTCAATATATAAAGTATTATCGATAAATAACGGTATTAGCTGTTGATTCATTCCTAATAAGCTTCCCAGGAGTTACCCTTTGATTATACACACATTCTCTCTTTTTATTATTATTATCCACACGTCCTAGATGATTTGTCCCCTGGTCACACCCCTATTAGGGTCTCTTACTTTACTTAAAATCCTATCTCCCTCGGTCTTTTCTTATATTCTCCTCGTTCTGTTTCTAACCCCCTCGTCCATCGTTCCTGATCAAACATTTGTCTCATGATACTGATTTGTCTTAGTGTAGGGCTAGTTTATTTTAAGAGGAGGTTTATAAAGTCCCATGAGCAAGTTTTACGCTTTATGCCCCGAGTATGGGTTGGAGTAAAGTTTTGATTCAGACAATTACCTCCCCATATTCCCTCATTCGGAATCATTCAAAGTCGTCCTTAATCATGTGTCTGGAGTACCTCTTACCTGTACTAGGTAGTACCCTATCCTATTGCTATTCTATGTTACCCTTTCTTATGCTTAAACCAAATTTATTATTTTAGAACTACGTAAAGTTTTTAACATGTTAGATACAAGAGTGAAGGAAGAGGAGGGAATACTTGCCTATTTGTGGATAAGAGAATTACGGTCCTCGGAGGGGTGGGAGGCATTGACAAGGCTAGAAGGATGAAGAGTTTGGTAGGGGGATGAGGAGTGAAAAGAATAAGGGATGGGGAAGGATAGGGTAGAGAAAGGGGGGAAGAGGATCGGGAGTAAAGAACGTGGTCTGTATGTCAATAGATGGGGGTGAAAAAGAACCCAAACCTTAGATTAGGAAATAAGACAAACAATAGTATTAGCTAGGATCTACATTATCTCATAAGTAGACTATAAGACTTTTTATCCCTTATATACCAAAGTGATTTATCAATCTTAGCCAATCCCACTCTTCTTTCTTCCCACTGGGCCAGCAAATACACATTAAACTTCTTTTTCCCCTTGGACCAGCAAATACACATTAAACTTCTTTTTCCCCCTTGGACCAGCAAATACACATTAAACTTCTTTTTCCCCCTTCCTCTACATTTTTACATTATTCATCCCTCACTTTTTCATTCCCTAAATTTTTATTAGTTGATGGATTCTCTTTTATTAACGTCTTGTTCAAGTTTTGTAAAATTTCTTCGTTATAGAAGTCTATATAGTAAGTATCATAAAGATAGTGGTTATCGGGTATTCTTGGATTACTAAAATTTATATTAAGAATAAATTGGCTATATAGTAGGTAATATTTTTAATAGGTGGGGTTTTTACTACCCTAATAATACTCGTGAATTCTTAATTAGACATAGTTTTTCTTTACGATATATTATTATTTAAAGACTAATCACCTCCCAATCCTTTTGATACGAGATCTCCTATTTTTTATAAACTAATTAGCGTCGCTATTCTTATACTTCTTTGGTTTTTCTCGAGCTTATTGGGTTATATGGGCCCCCTTTGTCTATCCTTCTCAAAATATTTCTTGATCGTTCATACTCGTCTATTTTATTATTCTATTTGGCTAATGTTCTCCTTAGTTATTCGTTGACTTGTAATGTTTTTTTTACCCTCCCTTTTTCTTTGTCGTTTTATCATCCCCCTCTTTTCTTTTTCTTAGTCTCTTTTCCTTTCTATACTCTTTCCCTACCTTTCTTGTTCCTTCCCATCTTCCTTGAGTTCTCTTTCTCGTCCATTCCCCTCTATCTTTTTTCTGTCCCATTTCCTAATCCTTTTTATTTTCCTACTTTTTTCTCCTTTTCATTAGTCACCCTACTACCTCTACCCTCCTTTTATTTATTCCTTCCCCATAGAGCCCATTCCCTTGCCTTTTGTACATTCTGAAATGTTTTATGAATCCCAAATTACCTACTCTAAAAGTATTTTTATAGCCACATGGTACCCTCCTTTATCCTTCCCAACCCTTTATCCGACTATTTTCTTTAGTCACTAATGTTTATTGGCCCCTTTCTCGGTATATTTTTTTATGGATGACTTTCTAGTTCTTACTCTCGTCTTGTGGGATACTCACACATATTTATATAAAAGCAGAATAGTCACTATAGATTGGGTTTATAATAGGGTACAAATATGGAAGCATTAGTCCTTTTTATAAAAATAAGAGTAGAGGATAAATTACTGGAAGATAAATATTACGATGAATACGTCAATCCCAGGTGAAACAGGTGGGTAGGAGGATGGTAATATGTCTAGTAAGGTTCACAATAATCACTAAAAGGCAATGGTGAATTTGCCTAAGTCTAGGTTAAAAGAATACGATAAAAGTATAAGGGTTTGAAGATAATAGGGAAGTAAAGTATAAAATAGAGAAAAGGGAAGGGGAATGAAAAGGAGGATGGGAGAAAGTAAAAGGATAGAAACATAGAAAATAAAAAAAGGGGTATCAGGGGGCGTAATGATAGAGAATGGAGGGTAAAAAAGAAGGGGGGG
Source organism: Massospora cicadina (assembly GCA_022478985.1). NCBI lineage: Eukaryota > Fungi > Entomophthoromycota > Entomophthoromycetes > Entomophthorales > Entomophthoraceae > Massospora > Massospora cicadina. The sequence continues at coordinate 7,212 of JAKSZP010008675.1, read as the reverse complement.
GGTATGGAACAAGGTAAGTAACAAAGGTAAGGGGATAGAAGGGGCAATAAGAGACAAGACTAGTATGTCATGCCGCCAAGGATTAGCCAATATAAGAAAGAAAGAAGAAAATAGTAGGGAGGGGAAAAAGAAAGTAGTCTTAAAAGATAGACAAACCAAAAAGAGGAAAAAGGAAAAGAAGGAAGAGAAACTAAAACTTAACTTAGGATCGCTTTTAGATAAAACAATAAGCATCCCATTTTATAAGGGGAACACTCAATCCTAATTAACCGTAGAATCACAAAGTAAGTAATAAATAATATTAAAAGAATGATCCATTATCCGTATAAAGATTTATAAAGTAAACTTTCAGTAAGGGGAACAACCAGTAACTCAGACGAAGAAAAGGGAGAAAGACGAAAGGGGAAAAGGATAAGGGAGAAAAGATAAGAAAGGAAAGGAACAAAAAGCATATCAATAAGTATGCGAGATAATAATAAGAATTTATTGGAGTTAAGGATAGGGAAGACAAGAGAGAGATCCCCGCTATAAGGAATATTCGAGGTTATTTACCCTTCGTAAGATTCACTAGTAACTTTTAGTCTTTAAAACTAATATTGAGGTACTCAAGTGAAAGGAGATTTGTGAATCTGTACTTATGGTTTAGTAATAGATAAGATTTCCATAATCAAATTCTAAATGATCTCTACAATTAACTCTATCCCCCTTATATTGTTTCACTTATGATTTTGTTAAGGTTTTTATGATCAGTTTCCCTTTTTCAATTTATTAGTCTTAGCCATTCGTAATTCTTTATAGATAATGTTTCCTTTTAGTAAGGAAACCTACATTTCACTTATACAAATTGGTATTAGTCCCTCAGTTAGTATGAATCACAAATTCTATCCGAATGATCCCTTTCTATATTAACCATAAGTTTATCGCTTATTTATCTATGAAGCATAGTTAGGCTTATCGTAGCATATTTCACCCCTTTTCATACGGGTTCAAGCTACGATCCCATATTCTATAAAAGCCCCAGTTATAGGCGGGGATTAGTAGGAAGTAAACCCATACTTTTACAATGACAGGTTTATCCCAATTAACGTTTAAGTAAGGCAAAATAGCAAGACTCCCCAACAGAAGAATAGACTGGTTAAGAAATAATTATATTGAGGCCCTCTTTTATTATAACTTTTATATTTAATTGGTCTATCCCGACCCTATGATTTGAATTACGGACTTATTCTATGACTAGGACAAACCCAAGTTCGTCCCCGCTATAAGCAAATCCTTTAGTATATAGATAACGATTATCCAGTTATATAAACTTTCATATAAAAGCAGACACCCTCTTATATTATATATAAAATTATCCCTTTTTCAATTTACTATTTATGGTATAGATATTCCTGTAAAATGATTTATTATAAGTCTTTTAATCAGATAAAATCCAACTACCCACTAAAGGATAAAGACAAATAGACGGGATTATTTGGGTAGACTATTACACATTACCTCTAATTTTTACCTTTAATCAAACAATATGATCCATTTTAGTTTACTTTTATCTCAAAATTATTTGAGGTCCTCGACCCTCAGTTGGTCGATTTGGTTCTCTATTACCCTATTTATCATTCAAGACTTTCGTATATTGAAAAAGTATTATATAAACCGAGTCTTATATTTACAAAAGTTATGGTTAGGCTAATCCAATTAATTAACGAATCCAACCTTTCTAAGGTAGTACCTTGTTACGTTTAATTATTTTTCTAATCATTAATGACTTCTTATTTACACATCCCTAGGGATGGACCTACTAATATTCTATTGTGGGTTGGATTTCCCTTTGCCATTTGATGTGGTTAATCTTGTACCCCTCACCGTAGAGGTGTTACGTCTAAATCCTATCTCTTATCCCTGGTATATGTCTTGGTTAGAGGGGGACACACCTCAGACTAGTGCTTAGACAGCTCAGAAAATCAGAGAAGACTATCCGTCATACTGCTATATTAGGCCTCCTCTTTTAGCTAATTTATATCTGCTACTTACCCTCCCTTATCACCCCTAAATGGTTCATCCACTTAAACTAATGATTTTACCTGAAGGTGTACCAACTAACCAAAGGGGTTAATGGTACTAAGGATGGGATGAGATTAGAAATAATGGGTATACTTTACAGATCTTTGAGAGTCTTATATTACTAGTCTAGAAATATATTAGCTTGATAGGAGGATGTCTGTAGGGTAAACTATTAGGAACTTGTACTCATTATATCTTCTCACTATAAAACCTTTACTTGGACTAGGGGATAATAAGGCTAGTGGCCTAGTGGATGATCCCTTCTTGGGGGGGATAGAAATCCCTTTCCATTCTTTAATCGCTTAGCTTGGAGCTTCTCATAGTAGGTATACCCTCACGTGATGGAGTAGTGATGGAGTCCTGATCTAGGAGCGTATCGGCCAAACCAAAGATCGAAACTCTAAGTAGAAAAGTGTATCTATTAGCCCTCCCCGTAACTAGGAAAAGGCAACGTGACTAGAGGAAATAACACTATGAGAGGGATAAAAGGGGGCCTAGAATAAGGAATGAACAACAGGGGATCAATAAGAGGGGATGAACAACAGGGTATGGGTCGGTCTATAGGATAATTCACTCTACCTACTAGATATACCGGATCTGAACTAGAGGAACCGGGCCTTAACTAGATGTACCGTATCTGAACCAGATGTACCGTACCGGGTGTACTGGCCTACTAGAAAAGGTCTATAAGAAAGGACTACTATAAAAGGTCTAAAAACATCTACTATAAAAGGTCTAAAAACATCTACTATAAAAGGTCTATAAATATCTACTATAAAGGTCTACTATAAAAGGTCTATAAATATCTACTATAAAAGTCTATAAGTAAAAGTCTACAATTAAAAGTCTATAAAGGTCTACTAGAAAAGGTCTTCTAAATAGGCCCAGCAAGTACCTGGTAGTAATAGACTAGAATTTTACATAGTAAATCGACTATGGTGGTGCTAATTACAACTTATCAAATATCCCTCCTATTTTTTACAATATGCTTTTTGTTATGAATAGGTTATAAACAATATACAAAAAGGGGGGGCCCGTATCAGGAACTCTAAAATAATGGTCGAACCCTTATCTCTGATTTTTAATAGTGTGCCCTACGTTTACTAAAACTTAAATAATTCTTCTATAGGATAAAACCCTACGTAAAATATTAAAACTATGTATCAGACAAATAGCAATATCTTGGTTAGGGGGGTAACCTACTAGACAAACAAGACGAGAAAGCCAGAAGAAAAAAGGATAGCGAACAATATAATGAGGGTAGCTAATTATATGCCATACGTGTCATAGCCGATAATCGAAGGTTAGTGATTTTATATAATATGACCAAGTTTAAATAGTTGGAAGCAAGGATAACCTGACGTTATCTAGCGATTTTCATAAAATCGTTGTTTTGAAGATAGTGATAAACTCTATTCAGCCTAGCCTAGTGGAGAGTTGTATTGACTCAGCGGAATGATTTCCCTGCCTACTACTATTTACTGTGGAAGACGAGTGCAACTCCATAAAACATTTGGATAACCAACATAGGGGCTAGTAAAGAAGGAGGAAATTTAAAGAGTGAAGGAAACCCCATATACCGAAAGGGTAAATGTGAGTGAAGCTTGATTCAGAAACATTCTAAAGAGTAGGATTGGGAAGAGTACGGGATCAAAGGCTAATGAAAAGGAGGTTTGTGCCCTATAAAACAGATAGAAAATAGGACTGCTGAACCATAGAATATCTTTAGATTAGGGTAGGTATGTATTAGCAGTATTTATATTACTTATTCAAATAAGCCCATCACGGGGAATCGACATTTGTAAAAACTAGAAAGGACTTCGATGGTTTGGAGGAGGGACTAAGAGTATAAAAGAGTGTAAAGAGAAACCAGAGAAAGAGTGATCAGTATAATAATACTTGGAGTGAAGACTAAAGTGTATAATCTATGTGTTTGGGTAGGATGTATTTGGACGAAGAAGGTTATTAGGAATGCTTTATTATAATACCAATTTTAATCTATATGATGTCTCATGCTTTCTAGACAAATTGGAACTTCCAACATTTTTATCTTCAGTCAAAGTAACCATAGAACCATTGTTAGTTAGTAAGTTAAAAGGCTTATCAAAAGTGAGTAGGACGAAAGGCGAACTGTGAGAAGAATGAGGCTAAGCCTAATATGAATATTGATAATGGTAGTAGTTAGTAATTTGACTGTTACCTTAAGCTAGTATTCCTACATACCAATAATCATTCTTTATACATCTATATTCTTTTTTATATTTGGGCCCCTTCTATTATGCAAACTTACGGCTCGATCACACCCTACGGTTCTACTACTAGATTTTCTCCAATCAAAGATTTGAACGTGGTAGTCCAACTAACCAGGAGGTTATCGTATTCGCACTTATGGGTTGACCTACAGTCTGGATATTTATCATTAGGCATTTATATATTTATTTGTTATTTTTTATATATAGGTATGAATTGGTATTAGTGAGTTGAAACTAAGTTTTAGTCAGTCAAACCTTCATGACGACCTACCCATCCTAAAGGGATCGGGAGTAGATTATCAAATTATGATTTATGTATGTTTGGATCCTTTATTCTACCCTTCCTTTTTTCTTTTTTCGCACCATATGGTCTCTCTTCTTTTTGGTAGCCTACTACTTTCCTAAGTACTCTTTTAGGCTTCCTCTCCTTTTTCTTTTGAGCTCTCTCTTTCTAGTCTTTTTACCCTTCTTTATTCTCGCACTTCTCAATTTATTATTTTTCTAGTTAGTCGGTTAACCCATAACCACTATACTTTTGTATTTCGTCTTTACTCTTGCATCACTAGAACGGTTGTAATTTATTATATTTACTAATTATAGATCTGAAACATAGACCTTTTTCTAAAGGTTAGACTCATTTAATTATGATAATTAGTTACGCTTGTTTTATATCCTAAACTAGATACCATCTTTGTATTATTCTCGATTCTCTATATTTATACCTTTTCAAGTTTTATACTTAACCAGAACGGCAGATTAACCTAACTGAGAACTATCTACCTAATGTACTGCTGATTTAAGTAGTTAGCATTAGTTTATAGTCTTCGGCTTTTTTGGTGTTAAAGGGTAGTCAGTATGTTCGTTGGTACATAGCACTATTATTCTTTTATATGTTAGGGGTAGGTATGTAAGCATTACAGCCTTTTGTCTTAGTATCTTTCATCCCTTTATGTTTAGTCCGAGCATATCATTTATAATCGTCCTTTATTCGCATTAACTATGGAGGTTTTTATGTTTGGTTTCCTTGAATAGGGTTTTACAAGCCTCTTGGTTGTGAGATATTTCCATCTAGCTTTTATCGACTTTTGGTCTTTATATGAGTTATTATTTTATACTGAATCTAGTTTTGGGGTATTATGTTTTGAGTTGATCTATAAATTACAGTCTTTATGTTACTATTCTTAGGCACTATAAACCATTAGTCTACTAGTCATATGGTGGTTGTGTTTAATATTTACTCCCATTCTTACTATATACTCCCTTGCTATTTTCTTATTGAAGACCCAATCTTAGTCTCTCTCCTTGTTATAAGGCTATTTATCCAATCTAAATCATAGGATGGTGGAAGTAGAGAGTTTGGTAAAGTCTGATGTACTCTGATGAGTATAAAGGTGGGCAAACTCACTAGTCCATATCTAAGAATGTAGATCCTTTTAGGCTGTTATTGTCAATCCTTAGAACATAAGCTACATTGGTAACAAAAGTCATTGTATGATTCCAGTTTATAAACCCGTAGGGTGTTTTTATGATTCAAACTATGACTAGTAGATTATTTATATTTATTATGTAACTATATGAGATTTTATCTTTTTGAATGTATACTCTTTTTATTAGGCTAGGTCTTTCATTTATTTTTCTAGGATCTTGTTGCTAACACTCCTTTTTCTTTCTATTTAGACTTTTGATCCTAGCACTTCCTTCCTTTTAGGTTGTAATCTTTTTAGTCTTAGTTCCCGATTACATCAACTTTAGCAAATATACCCATTTTGATACCCGTTATTGATTCACTTATATTTTTATATTCTATTTGATGTTATTAGTCATACTTCTATATTAGCCTTTCTTTAAACACAACAAGAATATTCTGGTTTACTCTAAATTTCTTAGCCATGTTATAAATAGTGTAGTAAGTGATTTATAGAGACCACTTGGGTTAAACCTGCTACATAAGTAAGATTAAGCATTTTTCTCCTAAAGTAAGTCAATGGCTGAAGTTAAGAGAGTCTTACTAAACTTACTGGGTTGGTGCTATTACTGTTAAATCCTTCCTGGTTCTACTCTTTCTCTACTAAAATACTTGATTTATCCTTTTTACTAAAAATTTGTTACAACTTTACTCTTCTAGGCTCTAACCACACTTTTTTAACTCTTCTGTTAACTCTCCTAACCTATGATAGGCTTAACCTTGGAGTATTTAGTTATTTACGACACACGTAATTTATTTGACAGTACTTTCTTAGGACACCCAAGAATGATCTATCAGTCAAATTTAAGATATGCGTCTAAAGTTATTTTGCTTCTAATCTTGGTGAATGCCTTCAGGATAAATCTAGGGATCCATTATTCTATGAACTTAAATACTTATCGAACCTTATTTAATGGTCGATTAACATTTTATAACCTAGAGGAAAGCTAAACTTGGAAAGGGGAATAATTTATTCCGTTTATGGGTATGGATAGTAATTAGGGGGGTATTTAATAAGGCTTAACAAATGTCTCAATAATCTTCTGGATGTACAAAGCCTCTAGTAAGAAATTATAAAAGAAAATAAAGTTATTGATAAAGTAACTAGGGTAGAGAAAAAGGCTTTTAGTCCCATAGTAGGGGAAAACTAGTTTTGATTTAAATAAAGGGTGAGAAAGAATAAGAGTCGGAGCATATTTAGAAAAACCAACATTCCTGAACAGTAAGAAGCCAACGAAACCATAATAGTCCAATACCAGTTAAGAAATGGGTAAGATATGCCCATTAGGTAGTTTACAAAGAACAAAGAACTGTAAACCCTAACTAAAGCATTGACTTGAGAAAGAATAATAAAATACTCCCTTTGGTCGTAAAGAATGGGTTATATTTATGGGCCTAATTGGATATACATCTGTTTACTACCGATAAACATCT